>RJWH01004009.1:0-59560 GCA_004363575.1 Solenodon paradoxus | reverse complement strand
ATGGGGGTCTGGGCCAAGGAGGTCTCCCTGACGCTCAGAGCCCGGAAACGGAGGAGAGCAGCCTCTCCGAGAGGGTCCCCTGACGCAGCGCTGCGATTTTCTGTGAGAGTAGTCTTTCAGTATCAGTTTCCCGGATTCAGCGGTTGAGGACCAAAAATTTGGGACGGTGGCACTTACCCTGGTTTGTAGTCTGGACGGGAGGGGTGGCCACGAGGCCTCCTCGGGGAGCAGGGAGAGGAGCGGTCCTAAGCAGACAACAACTCCTCCTGGGTTTTGGCACCAAATAAAAGTGTTTTTCTGGGTTCCACGAGGAAAGAAAGCCAATCAGACAAAAAGTCGAATAGCCAGGGTTTTATCGGGGTTTGTGCACCCGGGCGAGGTTCTCCCGTCCACTGAACGGGGGCCGGGGAAGTCGCGCCCGAACAAAGGGAAGCGCACTCTTTAAGCAAAAGAATTTCGCGGGCTTCATACATTGCGATTGGGGATTGGTCCTGTGATTCCAGGTGTGGGGTTCAATCCCTTAGTCTGACATCAGCCACCTTTTTCCCGGGTATGGCCGCTGCCGCTCTGTCCCTCTGGGCCAACCTAACACTTGAGAATTCAAATTCAGAAACAGTCTGACAGTTTGTTCTACATAAACTACACTGTTATAATCAGAAGTTGAACTTTTATGCATACCTCTGGGCTGGGGCATGTGCAAAGAGACATCTGGTCACTTCCAATCTGAATAAAGGCCCTTGAGTAATCCTAAATGGACTGGCTTCTGTCTATGTCACTTAAGATGTTAAAATCTCTATCAGTTAACCTGACTCAGTAGCTCTGGGGATCAAGAGAGGCAAGCACAGGGTGATTACATTTTGTGTAAACCTTAAGGAATGTCATGGAACCTCGATGAATATTCAGAAAGGTTTCAGTCCTATAGCTTCTCTCTGGCAGACAGAACAAGAAATGCCTGCTTACTCAAGTCAGTGCGCTCTTACAAGATTTCTTCACAGAACTAGGCCAGCTTCTTCTGACTTCAACTTGTGCAAGTTTCTTCTAGACCAGGGAGGGGACTGTGGTCTCAGGAATGATTTCATCAACAGTCTTAAGAATTTTTGTATCTCAAATGGAGGGGCTTACTTAGTATCTTCTCCTTAACCCTTAAGTTTGCCTGGCATTTTGGCAGCAGGGGGGTGATGTCTCTATTGTTCTCTTATTGGGGCAATGAAATGTCTCCATATTGGCTTCCACCTTAGCTTTGACTGAAAGGGCCCTCCTAGTCCTTCGTAGTTAGTTGCTTGTGTCAGAAGCTCATATCTGTTATTTCTTTCCATACCTATAACCCTATAACCTATAACCTATATTCACTGGATTAAGACCTAGTCATCCTTTAAATTTTATCTCTGATATAACATTCTCCAGAAATCCTCTTCTAAGTTAGACCCCATCCCTTGACTCTTTGACCAAGGCATAGCTGTCTGTAGCAAACACTTCTCAATTAACTACTATCCTTCCATTCTCCCCTTCTTTCTAGTTGAATCTCAGTTTTGTTCAAAGTGGTAATATGCTGTTAAAAGTACCCACTTTCCTAGGCTATTATAGCAAGTAGCAGTCATATGGTTAGTCCTGGCCAGTGAGACACAAGAGGGTGCTGCCTGCCTGCTAACTCACCTATACTTCCTTTAAAACACACACACAAAGACAGAGAGAGATGAGAGAGAGAGAGAGAGAGAGAGAGAGAGAGAGAGAGAGAGAGAGAGAGAGAGAGAGAGAAATCATCACACTGTGGACTAGCAAAGGCAGACAGTGTCCGCAAATTAGAATGACGTTCAGTTTTTCTTTATCGAGAGTGAGGATTTCCATTGCAACTCAAGTCACTGAGATTAAAGGTCTTTGCACTCCAGCTTCTAGGAAACCTTTAAAATTAGGTATGGTGAGCATATGAGCGGTAGACTAGGCAGCAGTTACGTGAACTTGGTCCCACAGCAGTCCCTGGGCACTGGATAGGAGCACTGTTGGATATGTGATGGTGTGTGTGTGTGTGTGTGTACACACGTGCAAACATCCTGCAGCACATACAAATTTCCTTTTGTTGTCAAATAAACTTTATAACCCACAAAGCAGTGACATCCTTTCTCTGCAACTGTCAAAAGGAAACAAGGCAAGCACTCTTAACCCCAGTTTATAAACAGGGCAGCTGAGACTCCTGGAGATGACTTGCTGTGGTCGCATGAAGAATGAGTGGCAGAGCCCCCAAGCCGGCATGCTCGCCTCTCTGCCTGGCACATTTCCCTGTCTTTGATGTGTCTTGGGTGCCTCAAGCCCCTCAGTCATTGCTCAGGTGGGATAATTATTTGCAGGTTTTACCAGTCAAAAACAAAACAGCAAAAGCCAGAGTTGCTCACAAAACATGTAATTTTTTCTCACGTTTCTAGAGACGGGGAAGTCTAAGATCAAAGTGTCAGTGGATTTGGCTGCTGGTGAGAACTCTCCGGAGGATTCTTCTGGCACGCAGGAGACCACCTTCTCCCTGAATCTCAGATAGAGAGTGCTCAAGCTCCTTCATGTCTTTTCTAATAAGGATAACCCCATCATGAGGAAAGTGCTCTGATTAAAGAGGGTGGGGGATTCTGACTAAACCGACTTCACAGGATTCTTGCTGAAATTGGGCAAGACAAGTCAAGACCTACTTGGGAAGAGGATTCAGAGGGGCCTGGCTTAAGATTGTTCAGAGTCTCTGCCAGAAACTGTCCCCTCCCTGTTTCCTTGTTCCCATTAACCACTCTTTCTGTCTTCATGAGTTTGACTATTCTAGGTACCTTATATGAGGCCGTACAGTTTGTGCCCTTTTGAATCTGTTACCTTTTTAACAGGGGGTGGGAATTAAGTGATTCTGGAGACAACTACACCCAAAAGTCAAGAAAAGAAATTAAGGGTGTGCTAAGAGTTGCAGTGTATCAGTTGATCCAGACAGCTGGAAGCAGACGGGCAGCTCTCGGCTGCAAGCGGACGGTGTGCGCGCGCCACCCGCTAGCAGCCCCCGCGCGCCCGGCGGACTCCGCGCCGCCCGGGAGGCTGAGGCTCCGGGGGCCCAGCCGGCGCTCCGAGAGGCGGGGCCGGAGGCGCGCACGCAGCGGAAGCGCGTCGGCGGCGCGTGGGGGAGGCTGGCGCTGGCGGCGGCGCGCAGGTGAGGGGCAGTCCGCAGCCGCCCGCGAGCCGGGGGAGGGCGCCGGGCGCTCGGGGCGCGCCCGCTGGGGCCTCGCTGGGTCGAGAGCGCTGCCTGGCGCCCAGAAACTCGGGGTCGGGGAGGCGGCAGAGGCAGAGGGAGGGTCCTCGGAGAGGGCCGCGCGGGGGCACCCGAGGCCGGCGCCGGGCTGGGGCCTCGGACACCGCGCTGGGTGGGTCGGCGGGCAACCGGCTGCTGGGAGCGCGCACCCTGAGCCTGGGCTTACTTCCGACCCAGCCGCGCCACCGCCTCGGGCCTGGCCGCGGCGCGGGGCTTCTGCGCACCAGTAAGGCTGGTCCCACCCCTGGGGCTCCCGGACTCTCCTCCCGGTGCCCTGGAGCCGTCACCCCGGCCTCCATCTGGCCGCGAGGAGGAAGGCCGAGGCCACGTCGCGGGGAGGACCTTCCGGGAAAGCCAAGTCCAGGCTCCGGGCTTCGGCCCGCCACTTCCTCTTGCGGCCCAGGCCCGTGACCCTCACGTGCCTTCACGCCCTTCCGGGCTCCTGATCCTGGAAATGGGCCGAGTCCGTACAGCCTTCCTTCCCTCCCGGCCTCTTGGTGGACCCCACACTGCTTGATGTGTTGGGTTCCTCATTGCCTGCAGAGGTTTTGACTGTGGGAGCCGGGTGTTCGGGGTGTTTGCACGAAGGATTTCATGCACTTCCTAAATTCTGAACAACACCGGGAGGCTGGTATGCTGTTTGTACACTTTTCCGGGGACGTCCATCGTTTGTTTTTTAAATCAGATCTCCAAGGGAGCACTATTCAGTAGAAATGTGTGAATCGGGTATGATTTTAAAACTAAAAAAAGATGGAATTAATTTAGAAATGTATTGTAACCCATTATGTCTCCAATAGGGCCATTTCAGTGTGTAATCAGAAAAGTTTTCAATGAGATTTTTACACTTTCCAAGTCCTTGAAATTCGGCGTGTAATTTTTTTACACTCTATCTCAGTTCAGACTCCACACTAAAGGTGTTCGGCAGCTACCTGTTGCTAATGACCCCAGCAGCCCAAACTCCTTGCAGGAGTATTTAGTGTTTTTCATAATCTGGTCTTAGTTTTCTTTCCTTTTCCTGCTGCTTGCACAGGATGGTTATACCCTTCCCACTCAAGACCATTTGCCCTTCCCTTTATTCAAACTGTTTCTTTTACCTGGACTGCTCTTTGGGCCTGATGGGGAGGTACAGCCTCCACTCAGGTCCTTACATAACTCTGCTCACCTCAGAAGGGATTTATTGCTCCCCACTCAGTGTTCCCCTCACTCTATTCCTGGCTGGATTAGAGTACCTGACACAATGGTGTCTTTCTTGTTTTCAAGGCTGTCTCTATGGCTGGTATAGCGTCCACTTCATCCTTGTTGTGCTCATGACTGGCACTTAATTGTTGATCAGATGTTTGCAGGCAGAATGAATAATGTACTAGCCACTCAGTCTCTTAATTCTTTGCGGTGCTAAGATTTGTGCCTGGGCTACCCGCTCTTGCATGTGTCCATGTAGTAACGAGGCATGCCTCAAGATGTGCACAGAAAATACCCTCTGCCTTCTACCCCTACCCCACCATGAACAGGTGGGGAAATGGAACTACAGAGCTAAATTAGGACGGCTAGCAAATTTGCATCAATATTGGGTTGCATGATCTGGTTAGGTATCAGCTGGCGCCTCTTTGGACATTCTCTCGGAGTGGGAGGGTGAGTAACGTGGGCCCTGATAAGGATTCAAGATCAAGGCAGGTTCTTGTCTGAGAAGCTAAGGATGTCACAGCTGGAGGAAAATGAAGATCTGAAGGGTCATCTCAGATCACGAAAAGCGCTAACCTGGGAAGAGTAGGAGAGAACAGACAGAGTAGAGGGAAGGGCTGGGGAAGCCAGCAGAGGGAGCAAAGGAGTAAGCTCCAGCGTGGAGAAGATTTTGGTGTGATGCATTTGGAATAACCACTTAAAAGAGCAGTGCCATTCTCAGTCTACAGTATGGGAAATAGAAAGAATCAGGATTCAGGGAAGGTAAGCAACTTTATCCAAGAACATACAGCAGTTTAAGTTCACAGGAAGCTTCCTAAGCCCTCCTTACCACACCCAGTTTTATCCATGGTGCTGTAACCAGGGCCCCCAATATGGCATCTGAAGCACAGGTCTGGGGCACCGTGCCAGGCCTGATTAATATCTTCCTTGCTTCTACTGAGGGGCTGGGACTAGGCCTATTTATAGGGGCCCAGTACCTTAATATTCTGCCTGGTGCGTCTCTTGCCAATCAATCAGTGCTGTCTGCAGTGTGATTGCTGCTTTAGTGGCACCAGGGAGCAGAGTTAATTAAACCCAGTATAAATAGACTCTGCCCTTGCCTGGCAATTGGAAGGAGTGTTTTTCTTTCCTGATATCCAGCCCCCACATTCCGCTTCTTCCCCCTGACCCCCCAACCCCCCCCCACCGTCTCTAACCTGGATGAGCAGAGGGGACACCCCTCTGCCTAGAGTCACCTGCCACTGCCTCGCCTCTGTCAGGAACAGGCCTGGAGCAATTAGGGCCCAAAGTGAGAAGGGCCCAGAAGTCCATGTTTTCTGTGCTCTTCCAGACCCAGGTTCCATCTGACATTTGATGCAGGTACCCACCACCCCCACCCCAAATCCATCCTGCTGCTAGCAAACTCTTTTTCAGTCTACAGCATGGCTGTCTTTGCTGTTCTCTGTTGCGTCTTTCTTGTTCGTCCAGATGTGGGAGGTTGAAAGGAGATAATGTGTGGAAGGGTGCCGAGCAGGGGACCAGGCACTTGAGGGCTCAGTGAGTGCTGTCCCTACTGTTTCCCCCCGTCGTTGTCAATAAGCATCAGCAGAATACCCACTCTGTGAGCTAGCTCCAGCTCGCCCACCAGGTGCTCTGTTCCTACTCCTCACCTATGCAGGGGACAGTCGGACCGCTGGGGTGAGGGGCCGTGCGTTTCTTGGTACCTTCCTGTGGTGGGTGAGCATGACCCCGGTCCTGATGCTCCGGTTCCCACCCACAGGTACCATGACTCCCATGAAGACCCAGAACTCCTTGGCGGGTCAGACCTACGCAGTGCCCCTCATCCAGCCGGACCTGCGGCGAGAGGAGGCCATCCAGCAGGTGGCAGATGCCCTACAATACCTACAGACAATATCCGGAGACATCTTTAGCAGGTGGGTACTGACAGCCCCCAGGCTGAGCCTGCTGCCTGCGTGGGCTCAGCTTTCTGTTCTTCGTTCTTACGGATGAAGCCTCTGGGGTAGCCCTTCTGGGGATTCTTCGTCCTGGGAGGGCCCCGCTGCCTTCCTGGAGCCTAAGAGTCCCAAGCTAGGAGCCTAGCTTAGAACATTCCCTTAAGAGCTCACCGGCTACTGTCCCTGAAGATCCCACAGGGCCCATGGCAGTGCTGCTCTCCTAGCTCCTGCCCCTCTGCCCACCAGACCTGCTCTTCACTTTATTCTGGCGTCAGCACACAGTTACTGACACTTCTCTGCAGGGTGCTGTGCTACTCTCTTTACTTACAGCCACGAACAATAGTGTCCCTGCAACTAAAGTATATACAATAGCAGGTGAGACAGACTCTTAATGAATCAGTTGTATAATTAGTAGTTTAATTACATTGTGATATGAGACCTTTTTATGCTGATTTTGTGAGAAGTGATAGATATATATATATATCGCATTAGCTGCACGCCACTGTTGATATACATGCATTAACTCATTTAACCCTCACAGTATCTTTATAAAGAGGTACTGTTGTTATCTCCAATTTATAGATAAAGAAACTGAGGCACAGACAGACTGAGACTTGCCCAAGTGGTAGAGCCAAGGTTCATACCCAGGCATTTGTGGCTCCAGACTTTGAAATTACTACTCTTTGTGAAGGGGATATAAGGTGCTGTGAGAGTTAACGGGAGGCCTGACCGGGCCTGGGGATCCAGTGGAGAGTGGCAGGCCCTTTCACTGTTTTTTTTAGCACTTGCAAACATTGTTTGCTGTTTCCCTGCAAAGGTTCCAGGTTTCATCCTTTATACAGGTGCCATCTGTCTCTGGCCTTGAGCATGGGGCCTAGGTCTCCTCCCTGGATGCCCACACCATACCTCACATATCCTGCATCCTGTCAAGTGTGAAGTGTTTGACTGCCTGACTTGGATCCATCTCCTGGTCCAAGTCAACCTCCACCCACCCCTGTTCATCCACCAGACCAGGAATCCCCTTCAGCAGCTGGAAGTCCATCCCTTACCAGAAGCCTTCCCCAGTGAGGGCAACTTGTAGGAGTTACTGCTGCACCTGGTCTTGGTACGAACACCAGATCCTTTTGCCTCTTCTGCCACCAGCACACCTGCCTATCCAAAATGTGCCTTACCAAGGGGCAGGTGCCCCAAAGTGGGTGAGGGCTTGCCTCTGCAACAAACTGCTGGGCTCCAATCTGGCTTCATCATTTCCTTCCTCTATAACCTTAGACGAGTTACTTAATCTCCTGTCTCAGTGCTCTCATCTATAAAACGGTCATAATAATAGTACCTTCCTCATAGGATTGTTGTAAAGATTAAATGACTTAAAACATGCACAGGAATGAAGTGTCTGGCATATAGTAAGTGTTCAGTAGATGCTTGCTTTTATTATCTGTTGCTATACTCTCATTTGCTGCACATAGTGGTCATCCTGTAAACTGCTATCAGTTAACCTGCTCTCAATCATCATGGTGTTAGGTGCTCCTTTTGTGCTTATTTTTGTGCTAAATATCTCAGGGAGCACATAAGCACGAGGACACAAGCCTTTAAAGAGTTGTTAGACCCAGATTATGACCACTGCATGTCCAGGGATTGAAATAGATGCTCGAAATTATCTGTCAACAGTTGTTTCCTCACTAGCATTGGGACGGCATGTCTGCCTTTCCCTCTGGGAACATTGAAATTTTAGCATACTTTCCAGTCCTCTCCTGGTATTTGGCCCTTTGGAGGCAGTCTTGTGACCCGTGCCACTGGATAAGAGGAGGCACAAGCAGAAATGTCTCCTGGAGAGCCACTGGAGAGTCAGTTGAGCAGGGGGACACACCCTCTGGGAGGCTGGGCATGGCCCTGGGTGGGTTGGTGCCTCTTAGGAGCTCATGCCAGAGTCCCTGGCTCCCCTCACAAAACTTTTCAGGTGTGACTTGTTCCCATATGCCCAACATGCAGGACCCTGAGCGATCCCAAAGGCGTGTGCACTTTGGTTCCTGTCTTTAGGGAGTGCAGAGTCTAGAATGGGACTGCAGTAGGGCTGGGGTGAGTCTCCACCGCACAGCATGGACTGCAGGGCCTTGTCACCTTGAGAGAAATAAGTTAGAATTACTGCCACATTTATCAATCACAACTCCCCATACCAGTTTAAGTGAAAAGTAACCAATCAGTAGAGTAGACTTTGGAGTTCCGGGGCTTAAATGATGTCATCAGGACCGTGTAGCTGTCATTTGGTCCTGATGCTTCAGTTGGCCACATTCCCAGCAGGCCTTACTCTTGCATGGCACCCAGGAGGACCAGAGCTGACATGCTAGATTCAGGGCCTTTGCGTCAGGGTTTCCTCAGCATTCCCACTGGCCCACTGACTGCTTCTCAGGTCAGTCGACGAGCAGTTGCTGGTGTTGAGGGTGTGACATACTGGTTGACTTAGGCCTCGGTGACATGCAGTACCCCTAAGCCCTGGTTAAACTGCAGCTGAAGTCCAGGGACTGCACCTGTGACGAGCAGTGGGTCACTCAGAGGAAATGGGGCGCTGACTTGGATAAGGAGGACGTAGATGCCTGGACTGAGGAGTTTCGAGGCGCCACAGGAGGTTCTGGAGCAGGAAAGTCACGAGACAGAAGCGTTTGGGGGCGGCTCACCGGGCATCCGTCACAGGGAACAGGAGGCGGACAGCGAACTTCGGTGTCATTCTGGAGGCTGTGGTCCAGAGGAGTTTCAGGCGGCTAGGGCTGGAGAAGACACATTTCAGAGGGAACGGACAGGACAGCATGACAGACTGGGAACAAGGATGAAGGCAGGGGAGGAGCCAGGGATGAGTGGGCGTGAGGCTGAGGGGTGCTGAGGCCCATGCTCACCGGGCTTGGGATTGCATGTTCCGGAATAACAGCAGATATAAACTCAGCACTTAAGGTAAATCACCTGCTATAGGAACACTTGCTCATTTCATTACCCTCTACAGTAATTCCATGAAATAGAAGATACATCCCCAAACCCTCCTGCAGCAATCAGCAAGACATATAGGGCTTTTCATTTTTCATGAGCTTGTGGGATTATGACCCCAGTTTGGAATCCCCCCACACACACCCCTCCCAGCCCCCTTAATCATGTTCTTTCTGCTTGGAAACTTCCTGCAAAGAAGAGACAGGTGAGGAGAGAGAATATACATTCTATTTCTCCCCACAGCTCCCCAATTCAGGCTCAGGCCCCCCTCTACCTACTGAAATCCATGCTCAGTTCCCCAGGTAGATGAGCTCATGGACATTTAGCATTCCAAGCTGGCCTGCCTGCCTCCTGTTCTGCCACAGCAGCAGGGGCAGTGCAGAGACTGGAGAGAACAACTAGTACCTCTCAGGTTCCCAGGCCCCTCCAACCCATACCTTTCTCTCTTGTGTCTCCTCCCAGCTCCTCCAGACCCCTCCCAGCCCCTCCACCACACCCCTCCCAGCCTTCTCCTGGAGACTTCTCCCTGGCTTCCTTTGAGCTCTCTGGGCCCTCACCATCTTCACCTGAGAGAAGTCAACTCCCAAAATATCTGCCCAGAGATGTCACCTGCTTCATATGACTTAGATGATGAGGCAGAGGGGGTTGTAGTGGCAGAAGGAAAGTTGCTGGACAGATTCTGGGTTTAGAATTGAGGTGCCATCACTTGACATTTCTGGCAGCCCCAGCCTAACCGTGTCACCCCAAAAGCTGCAGCTGCTTTTGAGCTAGGGAAAGGTTTATTTTTCTGGGGAAGGTTTTGCTTTCTCTTCAGAGCATTTTCTTTGCTTCCTTCCCACCTCCTGCCTCTTCTCTCCTTCCTCTCTCTTTTCACCTTCCCACTCCCTGTCAGGGCCTCCCTCCTTCCCCTTCTCCCCCCTTTCTCTCTGTTGATGGGCCCCTGGTGACTCCCTGGGCTAGGAAGCACTCAAATCAGCTGCCTGCATAATTAGCAGATCTTTCTTAATTATCCCAGTGAGTGGGGAAAAGAAAGGTGAAGGCAGAAGCCTAGGCTGGGTTTGCTGTGCTGGAGTAGGAGGGCATAGGCCCTTCCCTCAATGGAAGGAGAAGCAACAATTACCAGTCACAAGTGGCACTGCCCCTCCTCCATAGCATGGGCGGGGGGGGGGCACATGCAGGGCCAAGGGCCTGCCTGACTTCAGAGAAAATCTTCCCATAGGAAAATGAAGTGAGCTATGGTGCTGGCTGGGACTGGACACCCAGGCACTGTCCTGGCTACTTTATCCTCTCCCCACTCCTTGGCAGGAGGAGAGTGATCCCCAGGGTGCTAGGCTGCCCCCAGGCAGAGTGGCTGTTCACCACCACCTTGTCCGTGACACTTCCCCACTCCCTCCCTCTGACCTCTTGTCCCCTAGGCAGAAGGGCTTGCTTTCCTGAAGGCCTGGAGCCCCTCAGCCCTCCCAGTGTTAGGGGGAGTAATGACAGATGCTAACAAGGACATAGGATATGTCACCTAGTACAGGAACACTGGATATACAGTCGCTCATTTTATTTACCCTTTACGATAATTCCGTGAAATAGAAGTTACTGTTCCTGTTTTTCAGTTGAAGCTGAGGCATAGACCACTTAGGTGATGTTCCCAAAGTCACACTGCTTCTAAATAGATGTTAAACCCAGGACTGTGGGACATGTTGTTCTTTAACTCCCTGGTTAACCAGAACCTTCTTGAAAGTGTTATCTGACTCGTGTCCATCCCCTCAACCCTCAGAACTGTGTTTTGCAGACTGAACACACTCAGAACTTACTTTCTAGACAATGAAGAGCAGGGAGGAAAAGGTGGAAGAATGGGATGTTTGAAAAAGGTGCAGAGACTAGTAGTGAGGCCTGGGCAAGCCAGTGCTCTATCCCTGCCTCCACAGAGAGTTTCCTCTGCCGTTAGCTGGCAGACCTGTCATAGGGACGTGACATCTGTAAGGAGCTTGGAAACTGACCTACCCAGCCAGGGTAGGCCCAGGATGGCAAACAAATTACCCCCTTGCCATCATCCCCTGACTCCCGTGGGTGGACATCGCTAATCTGTCATCAACCCTGGTCCCAGTCCCATTAGAACAGCCCCTCCTAACAGTCCAGACTCACTGCTAGTCAGTACAGATGGCATATGAATTGGAAGCCATTTCTCATCCCTGGTCTGAACTGTCCTTGGCATCATAGTGTATAACTAAGATCAGACCACCTGGGGACTTTGTCAACAAACACCCGGCTACTACTTACGCGGCCAGGCTCTTGGATAAGAAAAGGACCCTGGAAATCATGTCTCCCATCCCTCCCCCCAGTCCCACGCAGGAATGTCTCTTGGACCCTGGACAGGTGGTCATCCAGATGGAATCTGGTCACTTTGCAAAGGTATGCAGCTGCTTACTAGAAAGTTCTCGTGGGGAACTGAGATCTGCTCCCTTGGAGCTCTACCCACTGGTCTTCGTGCAGCCCTCTGGGTGACAGAGAATAAATCTAATTGTTTTTCCACCTGACACTTGTGAAATTTTTGATATTTAAAGGGAATTATAATCTCCAAATCATCTCGTCTTTAGCCAGAACACCCTTCAGCTATATTTGTATGACTTGAGTTTCTCACCACCATGCTCATCACCCTCCTTTGACGTTAGTTAACTTGTCACTTTTTATTCAGCTAACAATTGTTACATGTCAGGTATTGTCTCCAAGTCCTGGAGATAGAGCAGTGAATAAGACAGACCCTTAAGTCGGGGTGGCAATTTAGAAATTTTAAAAGTGTAGGTTCAGTTTAAAAGGGACAGCTATGAATGAGATCTGTGCCCGGCCTGCAGACACTCCATTTTGTCCTTGCGCCTCGAAGAGTAAATATTCCGCGTACTGAGAGGGGGAAGGACCTGTGTGCCCTAAGGTAGCATTTCTGTTTTAAGTTGCTTGACCTGTTTTAGCTCACACTGAGCATATAGTTAACCCAAACCTCTTCAGCTGAACTGCTAGACTCCATCTTGTATTTGTGCCTTTGACTTTTTTTTTTTTGAAGACGAGGAAGAAACATTATTTATTTGTTCTTCTTAGTTTTTACCCCAGTCCTGGGTCTTGAACCAGGTCCTTGGGATATGTGGCTTGTGTTCTGGGCCAAAGGCAGGTGACTAATCCACTATTCCACTAGGGTACACCACAACCTTGACTTTTTAAACAAGTGCTGGACCTCTCAACCATCCCTGGTCCATTTCATCTTGTTGATTGCAGTCCTCTGCAATCCTCTGGCCTCTCCAGTTTGAGTCCTGAATCTGTCCTGCAGACTTTGACTCACCCCACAACCCCCTTGACAGCTGTCTGCCAAATACCCACCAGCAAGGCTTTAATCCATCTATTCACAGGTGCACTCGGGTGCATATGTTCATCTGGTTCTGATTTTCCCTGATGTATTCTTTTAATCCCCATCACTCCAGCTGGTCCACAGGATGGTGTGAGAAGCTGTCAGAACCCTTGCAGACTGAAGATGCAATTTCCTCTGATACACCATTCTCATAACTGTTTAAAAAAAATAGTGCTGTGAATGTAGAAGTGTTGGTCCCTGAGACCTGCCTCTCCCTTTTCTAAGTGCGCTGACAGACCCTCCATCTAATGATCCAGTCCCAGGGTTCATTCTTAAACGTGGAGTCTGCAGTTGTGAGCAAAGAGCTGTTCTTTCCTTGGTGGAAGAACCTGGACAGTGGTTCTGATGTCCTTTCCACTCCCATCTCAGTCTGCAACTGACCTGGGACCTGTAGGAAGCAGCTATGCTAGTAAGTCCCCTTTCATGGTCGTCCAGGTGGTTAAGTATTCTCAGAAGGAAACTGCCCTCTGGTGCCCTACTCGGACCTGTATGCCAAGGAAACCCAGCTACTTTGAGTGCCTGCTTATCCCCAGCACCCACCTCACTGAGCCCCCTGCAGATGAGCCTAAGCATAATCGAGGAGACTTCCTCAGGGGTCGGATATCCCTGGGTTATGAAATTGGGTGATCAGTGGGTTCTCTGGGAGCTAAAACCTTCCAGAGCTGGTAAAGGGGTGGTTTAGGAAGGTTGGACCAGAGTGTTGATTATTTGTTTAACCTTTCAAAAAAATCCCCGAGCTCCTAGTCCTCTAATCTCCAGCCCCCGAAAACCAGACTCGAGACTGCCTCCTTGCTTCCCATGCCTCGCTCATGCATTCACTCCTGCCATGTGAAAGTGAGCTGTGCTGATCTGAACATGGAGTGCAGCAGGCAGGGGCTGGTGGGGTGGGAAGTAGGGAGCAGTTGGGGAAGGGTGCCCTGGTACATGGCAGTGCAAGAAACCTTGCTGCTGCTGAGTCATGTGGGACAGCCTGTGTGAAGCCTGGTCGTCATTCAAGACACCTGATCAGGAAATCCTATGGGTGCAAGTGCCGTACTTGGTGCTGGGAACACAGCAGGGATCAAAGGAGAGCACTTACCCCTGCGGAGTCTGTGTGGGCAAGAGGCACACGTCAGCTGACTGGGAAGTGGGGTGGGGGTTGGAGAGTGACAAGCGCAATTTTAGATTCCATATTCTAGGAAGGCTTCAGTGAGGAAGGGGCCCAGCGACGGGGCCGCCCTTGTGGAATCTCAGGGCACTGCATTCCTTTTGTGGCAAAGCCCATGACAAGAATGTATTTGTCCTGTTTAGGGAAGAGCAGGGCGCTGTTATCATTGGAGCGCACCTAAGAGGGTGGGGAGTGCGGGTGGGGGGTGGAGAGCCGCCAGGTCACATGGGCCTTAAGAACCAGACTGGGGACTTATTAGATTTACTTCACAGGAACTGCTCGGCCTTGCTGAACTGTGGTTTCCTCATCTGTAAATAGGTAGCTTGTCCCGGTACATAATGACCAGTCTCTCTGGGAGGCTGGAACCAGATGGCATGCCCAGGAGCTGACGGGATCAAGTTGGTTGCCCATCCCTGCCCAGAGCTCCATGGAGCTGAAGATGGTTTGTTCCTAGACCCTTCAGGATGGATCCTGGTTGCAGAGGCCATCTGGGCAGTCCCACGGTTGGTTCTAGGCAGCAGGAAACACTGCAGGAAGAGTCCTTGGCCAAGCCCCTGGCCTCACAGGTTTGCTGTTTGAAGCTGTTGGTGCAGGAGAGAGGAGTTCGGGGAGCGGCCTCCAGCCAGTGTTTTTTTTCCTTGGCAGGATCTCCCAGCGAGTAGAGCTGAGCCGAAGCCAGCTGCAGGCCATTGGGGAGAGGGTCTCCTTGGCCCAGGCCAAGATTGAGAAGATCAAAGGCAGCAAGAAGGCCATCAAGGTAGCGTGGGTAGCCTTGGGTCCCTGTGCTGGTGGGCGGTCCCAGAACCCCAGTCCCCGTCAGCTCCCTGCCTCTGCTGTCGAGCCACATCTCACTCCTCCCTTGGCCTCTGGAGCTTCTCAGGCCCCTTGAAGCAGCGAGCTCAGGCTCCCCGTGTCCACAGGTGTTCTCCAGTGCCAAGTACCCAGCTCCAGAGCACTTGCAGGAGTATGGGTCCATCTTCATGGGTGCCCAGGACCCTGGCCTGCAGAGACGCCCCCGCCACAGGATCCAGAGCAAGCACCGCCCCCTGGATGAGCGGGCCCTGCAGGTCTGATGGACATACACTTGCAGGGGTGACCCATGGGATATTGGGGAGGAACTGGCAGCCACCAAGAAGATTCTGACTGAATGGGGTGAGGTCACTTTGACCTGGCACTGAAACGCACCCTCCCGTCACCTCCCTGCTTCCGCAGGAGAAGCTGAAATTCTTCCCCATGTGTGTGAGCACCAAGCTGGAGCCTGAAGATGAGGCCGAGGAGGGGCTCGGGGGTCTCCCCAGCAACGTCAGCTCTGTCAGCTCCCTGCTGCTGTTCAACAGCACCGAGAACTTGTATGGCAGAGGCGGGGCTGCACGGGGTGGGCCGGGGGGCTGGCCGCCGAGCTGAGGCTGGGCCTCAGAACCAGGTGCAGCGCAGGATATGGCCCAAGGAGGCGGCAGCTCTGACCACTTTATTTCTTATAAGACCTGGGAGTCAGTGCATGAATAAGTTGTGGCCCCTGATAAATGGGACAGGTGAGTCAGCACAGCCTAGAACAGATGGAGTGCTGGGCCTCACCCCACTTCTAGGTACAAAAAGTATGTCTTCCTGGACCCCCTGGCTGGTGCTGTAACAAAGACCCATGTGATGCTGCGGTCAGAGACAGAGGAGAAGCTGTTTGATGCCCCTTTATCCATCAGTAAGAGAGAGCAGCTGGAACAACAGGTAGAGAGATGAGGCTCAGAGGGTGGGGGCTAGTGGGGGAGCAGGGAAAGGTGGATGGGAGGTGGGCCCTGCCAGCTCTGCCAGGGTTCTCCAGGTGGGGATCTGTCGAGCTCCTTACCCAGACTCCCCCAGATCACCTGCAGGACCATGCCCCCTGCAGTCCTCCCTCATTTGCATGCCCCCTACCTAACCCTGCAGGTGGCAGAGAATTACTTCTATGTGCCTGACCTGGGCCAAGTGCCAGAGATCGATGTGCCATCCTACCTGCCCGACCTGCCAGGCATTGCTGATGACCTCACCTACAGTGCGGACCTGGGCCCTGGCATTGCCCCCTCTGCCCCTGCCACCATTCCAGAGCTACCCACCTTCCACACAGAGGTCGCTGAGCCTTTCAGGCCAGGTGAACTGAGAGCTGGGGTGCAAGTTGGGCTGGGAGCACCCTCGCTCAACCATGTTCTCCCCTGGTACCTCACACTCAACCTCGTTTCAGGCCTAGAAGATGGGGTGTTAACAGCACCCCCACCACCCCCACCCCCGCCTCCCCCGGCTCCAGCAGTGCTGGTCAGTGCTCCCCCACCTGCACCCCTGATCCATACAGTGGCCTTTCCAGGCCAAGATGCCAAGGAGAATGGCAGCAGCGGGGTGTCTCCTTCAGGTAGGAGCAGCGCCAGGGCAGGGCTGGGGGGCAGTAGTTTGCTCTTTGATGATACCTCTAACTTCAGAATCCCTGAAAGATTTTTTACATTTGTTAAGTGGTCATAAAATCTAGATTTTCAGATTTATAATTCCCCAGTATCTTATTTCATTAGGATCCTAAAATAACATTTGTCAAATCAGGTCTCTAGAGCCTTAGAATTTCAACCTTCTAGGGTAGAGGGGACCAAGACAAATGGGGTCCCCATTCCTACTTAAACCAGTAAGAGAAAAAGGACAACTAAAAGAAAATTAGAGCAGGAAAGTATCTGGGTATCCCTAAAATTGGCAGGATTCCAGTTTTAAAATACACCTCCCAGTTTCTCTCAGCACCCAGTAATATCACATTGACTCGTGTGTCAGGTTCAGACACTGCACACAGGTCATTCACAGGAGCCACCTCTTTAGGCAAGACCTGAACTGAGTAGGCTTGGACAGACAGGCCTGGACACAGGATGTCCTGAGCTCAGGCGACAGCAGTCTCTGAAGGCAGTGGCTTCCTCTCAAAAGAGCAAGAGTCCCTCCTCACACTAGGTTGCTGAGGGGCTGCTGCTGGGCCCCCGGAACCCAGGGTGGCAGGGCTGTCCCACATCTGGCACACCCTGAGCAACCTGTTTCCTCACACATTCCCCACCCTGGCTGCAGTCCAAGGTGCTCCCAAGGAAGTGGTTGACCCCTGCAGTGGGCGGGCCACCCTGCTGGAGTCCATCCGCCAGGCTGGGGGCATCGGCAAGGCCAAGCTCCGCAGCGTCAAGGAGCGCAAGCTGGAGAAGAAGAAACAGAAGGAGCAAGAACAAGGTGAGGACCCCAGACCCTCTAGGCAGGCTCAGAAAGATGGGTCACCTGCTCCTTGCAATGCCAGTCTCTCAGGGTGCTGTCTGCCACCCTGCCTGTGGGAGGGCCAGCACTCAGCCAGTTGCCCCTACTCTCCCCAGGCTGCTTGCTGGAAGGGCCAGGGAGCCATCGCTCCCATCCCGGCCCTCCTGCCTGAGCCATGGGTTCCTTCCCAATCTGGAGCCTACCAAGTAGATCTTTCCTTTCTAAGCTGCAGGGCATAGAGCCTCACCCTGCTCAAACACAAGAGAAAGTCTTCTTAGATTCTGCCAGTTGTTGGAATGGTTGAGGACCTGCACTGCTGTTAGAGACAGAGGACCCTGAGGTCCTGACCCAGAGCTCAGTCCCGCTTCTGGAAGACTCCTGAGGCTGTAGACGATGTCTGCTGTGACTCAAAAAAAGCTGGCATAATTATGGCGTTAGGCATAAAGCATCAGTACCCTAGAAGGCAACAGTCCTGAATCTCAGTCCCAGTTCTGCTCTGCACTGTGACCCCCCAAGCAAAATGCCCACCCCCAGGCTGCTCTGCTCTCTCTCCACCCAGGTGCCCCCGTCTTACAGTAGGGCTGTGACAGTGCTACTCAAATGTTAACCAGTTTTAGTGCCTCAGAGTGGCCCATGACAGACTAAAGCCTAGCACTGGTGGTGACCAGGTGACTGTGGAGAGGGCTGGAGGTGTGCCGACACTGTCAGAAAGGACTGAACCCTGGAATCTCTCCCCACGGGCAGATTTCCTACCGGGTCCCTTCATTCCCCCCTCACCACGGCATTCTCCTTGCAGTGAGAGCCACCAGTCAAGGCGGGGACCTGATGTCGGATCTCTTTAACAAGCTGGTCCTAAGGCGCAAAGGTAGGAGGCAGAGTGCTTGGTGCCCTTCCTAGGCCAAGGTCTCAGGATTTGGGATCATGAACATTCTGCCCTTTACTTCCTGCTGGTGAGATGGCTCCCCACACCAGGCCCTGTTCACACTCCACTTTCCCACCCAGGTATCTCCGGGAAAGGACCTGGGACTGGGGCCAGCGAGGGGCCAGGAGGAGCCTTTGCCCGAATGTCAGACTCCATCCCACCTCTGCCTCCCCCACAACAGCCCCCTGGAGAGGAGGATGAGGATGACTGGGAATCCTAGGGCCTCAGCCCTCCTCCCCCAAACCCAGGCTTAGGCTCTCGCACTCACATAGAAGGGCTAAGCTCCAGTCTCAGTACCTGCACTCTTGGCAGGAAGGGGATGGTGGAAGACTGCCTGGGTCTGGACCCTCGCAGCAGGGAGGTGCCTTCTGAGGCTAAAAGGTTTCAGGGGGAACCCTCAGTCTCTCCCGCCCTCTTCAGCATGCTTTCCTCTTCCCTAAAGACATTTGTTAAGAAAACAATACTTGGATCAATAAAATATGCATATAATGCTAGAACTGAGCATAAACAACAGTGTGCTTTTAATTAAACATCTACAGCCGTGTGCAGTACAGCGCAACCATTTCTGAGTCAGACACACCCTGCTCTCAGGCAGCGGAGACAGAGGACCAAGCTCCCTTTCTCGGGGTCAGAGAAGTGAGGCAGCCAGGGACATCTGCTGTAGATGGAGGGATATTTCTAACCAAAAAAAAAGGTCTCAGTGATAAACACAGGGTCTCTAAAAATAGTCCTGCTGAGCACCTAATGGCCCTTGGCATAATCGCTGATGTCAGGGGAGGAGGTGTCTTGGAGTCTGCTCAAGTGACTGAGAGGGAGGGAGGTGCCACTTAAGAGGTGCTGGAGCCAAGTCCAAGAGATGTAAGTGCTGTGAGCAGATTAAGGACCAGGTTGCAGGAAAGAGGGGAAGGGGCAGAAGGCTCTCCCAGTTCCTTCCAACTCAAGGAAATAGTCGAGGTGACAAGCCCCTAGGCAGGGAGAGCCTTATGGTCACAGAGGCTGGAAATGAGGAATGTTCTTAGTTTCTAGTAGAGGTAAAAGGTCTTGAACACTGGTTTTAGCTGAATAAGGACAGACTGCAGAGGGGGGAGGCTGCATCTTCCACAGCTACCTGCAAAGACTGGCCAGAAAACAAGAGCAGGAGCTGGGCTCTGAGCCACGATGGAGGGGAAGATTCCATTCCAGGGAAAGGGTGAGCCCAGAATGCCAGGACCTGAAGTTTCTTCAGGATCAGTCTAATCTACTAGCCTTCCCACCTTGTGCCTGGGTCCTGGCACCTGCTGATTCCAGAAGGTCCTGGTCTGGCTCTCCACCTGGAGTTCACTTTCTTAGGCAGGAGCCCTGCAGATCAGGCCCAAGACAAACACCACCATAGTGGGGCAAGGTGAAGGAAGGGTCTGGTGACCAGGCAGTGGTTCACCCTCCATCAGGGACAACCAGACTTCGCATGATGAAACTAGAGAGACAAAGATGGTTGAGACCCTACATCTCCGGAGGGGCCACTTTTGGGAAAGGGAAAGGCAGAACTGACCTTTCTCAAAGCAGCAATGGCATGGCCAAAGGTAGCTCTGATCTCCAAGCAATTCTGGATCCAGGCTGGCAGCTTTGCCATGATTGACAGGTTTGCATATCGGCGATCCAAGAGCACTATGCTGGCAAAATCCTTTTGGTGTCTGATAGCCCTGCCTGGATGGAACAGAGGCTGGGGCTCCAAGTTAAACCTGCCTCCCACACAGTACATATCTACTGTGTCTCCTCCCCTTCGTCAGCCCTGGGACAAAGAGGGCAGGTAAAATCCCTCCTTCCTATTAGCTCATCTCCATCTTGACTGCCAGGGGCAGTCCCAAGCTTACCTATAGACTGGTTGACAGCCTTCATACACAGATTCTCCACCAAAGCCTTCCCTGGGGGCGCCTGGCCTGGGGTTCTAGGCTGGGAAGGGCAAAGAAGATAACCCATCAGAATCATCTCCTGCCTAGTATTCAGAGAAAATGACTTGCCAGGGTTTGGAGCAAGACCAGCAGACTTCCTGGGAGCCACGCTAGCAGGCGCTATTTACAGGATGGTGTCATGGGTGCATTCTGCCCCTCTAGAACAGACATCCAGAGGGGAAGTCACACTGTGTTGCTTGACATCTCAGGCCTAGAGGTGACTGAACTTCCCTAGCCCTCTCATCTTCTGGCGTAGTGGAGGTGCTCACCAGGGTCTGATCCAGGTAGCTCATCTTCTCTCGCAGCTCTGGAGACCTGATGTTGGGGTAGGGCATGCCCACCATAACCACACACCTAGGAGGAAGGCACAGGAGCTGATGCATGTGGGCAGCCTGGATGAAGGATCCAGGCAGTCCTCACCCCCAGGTCAAACGCAGCCTCAGGCTGTGCTCCAGAGCTGTGCCTCTCTCTCCCCACCCTGTACTATCACTTGGAGGGCTAGATCCAGTCTGGGCCACGGAACTGAGTCTTAATAAAAGTTGGTGTCTCTAGAATTTGCCTCCTGATCTCAGAGTTGTAAAACACCTACACCGCTGACCACCCAGAAAGCACTGGATTATGGCCAGGGTCCAGCCTTCTGGAAGGAGGGGTGGCCTGGTGTCAAAATCCCAGGACGTGAGAAGTTCACCACTTACCGGCCAAGGTCATCAGAGAAGTTGATGCCTTCACTCATCTTCCCTCCAACCACAGAGAGCAGCAGAGCCCCTGTCATCTTGCCTTTTTTCTGGTCACAGCACTGTGGGAAAGACAGTCCCAGAGTAGCAGTGACGAGCTTGCATACCACCCAAAGTATATTCAGCTGCCAAGCCAAGTTCTCTGGACCCGAGGCCTCCTAATCACACTTCTTACCTTAATGCACTGGGAATACTCCGTCAGCACCTGCTCCACCTCGTTTGCTCTCTTGGGTTCCTGAAATATCTGGAAGTAAATAGATAATGTCTCCCACAAGAGAGCTTCAGGATGCCTGGGTCTCAGTTCTGTGTAGGTCTTGTGTTTTCCAGACGGGACTAGAGAACCCAGTCGGGATTTGGGGTAAACCCTTCTAAGCAGTGATCAGGAACTGGAAGTCTGGGAGCTAGGAGAAGCCGCCGTCTGATTTGATGTACATAAAAACTCCCCAGAGGAATTTAGTGCCACTGTCCTCACAAGTGGGGAGTCCCGTTGTGGGGGTCACTCACCCTTTTCCTTTTAGCCAGCTCGTCCAACTGGCCAGTCTTCTCCCACTGGGCATAGACTTGGCGTTGGTACTCATAGGAGGGGAAGAAACAGACCACTCCTCCAGGGACCACACCACACAGGTGACAGAGAATGCGACTCGTCTCATGGATCTAGGGACAAGAACGCCACTGAAATCATACCCAAACCACACCCACAAAGGAGCTTCCTAACCTTCCTTGGTGACTGCAGTCAGGGAGGAAGAGTGAGCAGGTGGCTGCCCTGGGTGGGGTCAGGTTGGAATGTGCCATTCTCCCTACCAAACACGTCCACTTGACGCTGCTGGTGACCGGAGCACCTAAGCTACATCATGATGCTGGCAAGAGAGCTAAAGCCACTATCAGCAGGCCACTGAAAAGCAGTCCTCCCTTTCCCAACTCCCCTGACCAAGCAACTGGGGATTAAATACCACGCATTAGAATTAGGCACTAAATATTTTGGGCACGCCCCCAACATCCCTACCCAGGGATATAACCAAAGGGCGAGAGATCCAAAGGACATGAGCAGCTTTCTCACCGCTTCATCCTAAAATAATTCCAGGAAGTCTTAAGAAAAATTTTTTTTTACCAGCCTGGGGTGGGAGGTGAGGGGAGGAAGGTCAGACTTTCTTCAATAAATACCTAGATACCTTTGGTCCTACACAAAACCCAACACTCCGGCAAGGCCAGAGTGTCCCAGCCTAGGGCCCTAGCAGGGGCTGCCGGGGGCGAGTTGGCTGGTACAGACCATCTCAGGGAGCTCCCTCTTCTGGTATGTGAACTCCAGCTGCTGGTTGGAGGTCCCGCTGCAGATGATGAGGGGGAGGATGTTGTCTGGAGGGATCACGTGACCTGGGGGAGAGCCAGTGAGGGACTGAGCAGGGCAGAGTCCAGAAAGGGCATTCCCTAGCCCTAGTCTCCTAGACACTGAGAAATAACCCCATTTCCACCATGAGACGGGATCATACTCAGACCTCTCCCCTGTAGAAGGATAGTACACAGAGCGTGAGAGTACAGCGATGAGAGTGAGTCAAGAACCAGGCTCTCCTCTTTCGGCCTCCCAGGCCTTTGGGCCTGATAAGAACCTACGGGTCAACCATGATCATGGGACATGATCCTCACCACAGGAAAACTCCACCACTCGCTCAGGTTCCACCCCAGCACATGCCAGCAGCTGCTCCCGGAAGTCAGACACCTGTAACAACACCACATCAAGGCTCTGTGCTCCCCTGGAGTCCAGAGACAGGGCCCAAGCAGGCAAAGCTGTGGGCAAGGAGGGACAAGAGACTCACAGGGGAAGACAGAAGTCTGGGCTAGGAGGCAGGAGGCACATGCTGCCAGAAAAGGTAAACAGGAAAGAAAGGATGACAACAAATGGAAGAAAGAAGAAGAAGAAAAAAAAATCAATGAAACCTGGTATTAGCAATTTGAACTGCCTGGGTGGCAGCAAAGGCAGTCAGCACATTTGATACAACAGTTTTCAACTCTGGCCGAGCATCAGACTCTCCAGTGGGATAATGATTTTGAAAAAATGCCCGTGCTCAGGCCCAAGCCCAAACTAAATGAGGTTCTCAGGGGAAGGCACAGGAATGTGTATTTTGAAGAGCTCCAGGTTTCTCGCTTATCGAATTGGCAAAAATCTAAGCGTGTGCCCACCCTGAGAAATAGGCACTCTTCTACCCTGCTGGGGAGTGAGGTCAGTCCAGCAGTTGGAGAGGAATTCAAAGGCAATTAACCAGTTAGGTCTACTATTTCTTATTTGCCTGGCAATTTCATACCTAGAAGTTTTCCCTGAAGATACAGCTTCACAAACCAAATAATACGCAGGTGGCCAGGCCTTGTGAGGAGTTGTCTGTGACGGTAAGACTGCCTTTCAGGAAGGACTGTTCGAACAAGTATGTTCCATCCACTCGGCGGAACTATGCCCCAGGAAGGGAGTGTGGACCACCCACTATGGCACAGAGTGGTTAGAGAACCCACCAGAAACTGACTATGCCACCTGTGACGCAGCGAGAAAAGGAAAGGAAAATACATGAAACACGGGAAGGATACACCAGTAGTGATAAAGACGGTTGGCTGTGGGGATGGGAACAGGATGGAGAAGGATGGAAGTGAGACTTTCTGACTAACTTGACATGGAATCCAAAGTCTTACATCTTTAAAAATGTTAAAAGGCAGATTCAAGTGAAAACAAGCTGCAACAAAGAGAACCTATCTGTCAAACTCAACCTAAGCACGCAGAGGAGTCAGGCGTCCAGGGACTTTGCGTTCTTGCTGAGCACACAGCCCTTTTGGGATCTGTGCAAATGAAATTTTCACCACAGTTTTAGTGTTTAAAGTCATGTTGATATTATTTGAAACTACTTTTAAGTATATTGTGGGGTAGAATAAATAGTAATCATGTTAAAATGTAGTAAGAAAAGTTCAGCTTAAGAGAGATACAAATGTATATAAAGCCAAACAAATGGTTCCATTTTGATTTCGAAATATCACTAAGGACATGATTTCTGAGAACCCGTTTCCTAGGTCTGTCTACTGAGGTAGCTATCGACAGGGATAATGCAGGCACACTTCCCACACCCCAGCACCCATGTGTTGGTATCTAAATACAAATCCCTTTCAAAGAAACCAGGGCCTGTTGGAGAAAGGATTCCAACTCTGGGACGGAATTCTCAGGAGAGCTGGGAACTTGGGCTGTGCTAGAGGCCAGGAAGCATTCCAGGCTCATAGGGCTACATCACAAGGGCCAGAGAAGCACGAGGGGGTTCCCACAGGCATGTCGGAGACAATTTGCACATCAAAGACAAGGACAGCTATTAATGACTTTATATACATGAATGAAAATTGAAGCGTTTATATACAACAAAGAAAAGTGAAAAACTAAGAAAATTCTAAGGGTGGGACTTTTTTTTTTTTTAAAGGAAAGGTACAGTCAGGAATGAAGGTGAGTAGGCAAGCAGGCAGGAAGAGAGAGGAGGCAGAGCTTTTTCATTTAGTTGTTCACCTTAGTTGTTCCACCCTGGTACTGGGTCTTGAACCCAGAACCTTGGGATTGCTCCCAGGTATACTAGACTGCTAGGCCAGGGCACATCCTCAGATGGGATTTTATCAGGCAGCTGAGGCTGGGACCCACCAACTGCTTGAGGACTTGGAACAGCCTCTCATGCAGTAAGTCCTTTTCAAGGATGGACAGGAAGGAAAAACCATCAGGCAGAGATTTGGTTCTATTTCTCACTGTGTTGTTTAAACGAGTTGAGAAACTAAAGATCACCTAAATGCCTGACAAAAGAAGAGTGGCTCTGTCAAACATAATAGATTCATGGAATGGCACACAGGGCAGCCAGAGTACTGTGGAATAAACGCACCACATAATAAACGCAAACTTGCTGCCAAGGAAAAATGTTTATGATCTTTGATGGCAGAATGCAAAAAACAAATTAGAACAGCATGAACAGATGATATACTTGTTTTGCTTTTAAAATACGCATATTTATAAAAATTATGCATAGAAAGAATATTAGAATGACAGACCCCAAAATGAATCTTTTGCTGGAGTTATAGTCTCTTCTTTTTTTGCTGTTTGGTGCTTGTCTCTCTCTACCTACTACAGTGAAAAGAGAAGTCACTGGAAGTGGCTTTTCTGGAATAAGTGCCCCCGAACAGTGGCCCCCCCCCCCCCCCCAACACCTGCAGGCACCAGGGTCACAGGTCAGACAGTGAGACAGGACGGCGGTGCCACCTGGTGCTGGTGGACACTGCTTGGCCTGCTCAAGATGACCCCTTTTTCTGGTGTGGAGACCCACAGGAGGCCTGTGCTGCATCCTTCCCCTGTCCCTCCTCCCCAGCACCTGGGCACAAGAGGCTGGTGTGGTACTTACCGGCTGCATGGTGCCCCCGGCGATGACGACTGCCCGGCACTCCCTCACCACTTGGGCAAAGTGCACAGCTGGATTCAGGAGCAGGAACTTGAGGCTGCTCTGACTGAGGGTGCCTGAGAAAGACAGACCAAAGCTCTATGGGGAAGGGCAGGTGCAGGTCCGCAAATGCTTGCATCCCTCTGATGCAAAGGGCATCTCCAGTTGAGTCTCTGAAGGAGTCCCAAGAGACAACACTTTCCTGTTAAATTAGATCCCATTGAATCTCCAGGACAATCCTCTGAGGTCTAGTGCTGCCATGTTATGACCCTTTCACGTGAGGAAACCAAGGTTCAGAATCACATAGCTTGTAGGTGACAGAACCAATACAAATCAGAGCCCATCTGGCCCTAACCACTGGGCAGCATGGCTTCTGCTAAAACCTTACCTGAGACAACCCACCATCCCAGCACCTCAGCACCCCTGCCTGCCAGCTGTCACCTCCCAGTTCCTCATCCGAGCCCGGCGGGTAAGGGGCTGGTGCAGAGGGCAGGATGGAAGCAATGACCCCTTCTATGCCTGACTTCCAGCCCGCGCCAGCCCGGCATTCCCAGATTACCTTGGCGGTTCAGGATGACCCTGCCGTCCTGGTTGGCGGTGGTGAGAGCTGTCAGGAAGCCTTCGATGTGCATCAGCGGGGAAGCAGGCCTTGGGGGCCTGGTATCGTCCTCCTCAGGGGTTGCTGGAGCTGCACAGAAAAGAGAAAGGAGAAGCCTGGGCCCCTGGGCCAGGTGGGAGGGCCTCCTTGCAGGCAGGCAAGGGCTGTTCCCCAGAGTCCACGTGTGAGGGATGGGTTCTTGCCCAGGGCCCGTAGCCCATCTCCCGCCCGCCCGCCTCACCTTCAGTCACCCTAGGCTGCAGGCTCTGCAGGAAGTACTGAAACCCAGCCAGTCTGGGCTGCTGCCCGGAAGGCCTGGGGACTGTTCCGTATCTCTCTGTGAAGCCGAAGAGCTGGGCAAGAGAGGAGAGTGGTGTCACTGCAGCAGCAATGACAGGGAGGCCCCAATGGGGAGGCTTCTCCAGCCCCGTCAACTCGCACTCACCCCACCAGGCGAAGGACACACCCCTCCCACCCCAGAATACTGCCCTACAGTAGGGAGGTGGAGGTGAAGATGACCATGCTCTCCTGGGGCAGAGAAAGGCACTACGAGGTCGCCCCTCGCCACTCCCAGAAAGGGGCGCACATACCTTTCTGCTGAGCATGCTCTTTTCACAGTAGCGTCGCACCTGCAAACCGAACCTGGCTTTAGACGTGTAGAAATCAGCCCAGGAAGACAGACAGCATCTTCTACAGCCGAGGGAGCACAATTCACCGCCACTTCCCGAGGAGGCTAACACCCACTATGACCACCCGAGCCAGTGCCCTTTCTGAGGTCACCCACAGCTCCCGGTGCTCCCACAACAGGCTCTGATACACCTCACGGCATGGCCTCCTCACTAAAGTGTCTGCAACCCCCAAAAAGGTGCTCAGTGACAGCTGTCCCCCCGCCTTCCTTCAATGTGACAGCACCCATGCTGGACCTTGAAGAATTAGAAGTTAGTTTTAAGTAAATTCTCTGAGCAAAGATGTACAAGAGGCCAAACTTGGGGCTTGTTCGGGGGCATGCCAGCATGTTCAGGTGGCGAGTCCAAATGTGCAGCTTGGAATGCAAGGTGAGGAGTTTGGAGCCTTTAGATCCACTAGACTGGAGCCTGTAGAAGACACTGAAGGACAGAGGCAGAATCCAGGGGGCAGGAAGAAGGCAGGAGGAACAAGAGGCTGCAGTGAAGTTGCAGTTGTGGGGTAAGAAGAGGGTCAGAATTCAGAAGCGTGTATAGTCACGGGCCTCGCCCCTGCCGGGCTGCAGGACACACGAAAGGGAATCGAAGATGGCCTATTGCCAGCTCATCCCGTGAGGTGATGTCGGGGACCAAGACCAAATGGTTAAGTGAGGGGAAGCTGGTCTGAAGAGAAAGGCAAGGCAAATAGAAAGCAGGTCCTTGTAGCTGAGTTCACATACTGTCCACCTCACAGCATTCGTCATTCGTGCGCAGCCTATGTGTGTTATGACCTCTCTGGGCCTCAGAGTGACAGAACCTGGTGCAGAGTAAGTGTTCTGTGTTGTTGGTAAACTCGAATCATGAGGCCGAGGCGCAGGAGATGGTGGCTGTACCCCGCTGCACAGGAGTCTGCAGGCCCGGCACCAACAAGGATGCCAGGCTGCAGTCAAGGCTGGGTAGGTTGGAGCCGGGATGCAGGCTCACGCCACAGCCTAGCAGCAGAAGATGCTCACAAAAGTTTCCTGTCTGTCCAGATGCCAGGGAGAGACAGTGTTCAAAGATAGATGGAGTAAGGTGGGGGACCTGAGAATCTTGATTTCTGCTGAATAGATAAAAAGAAAGGCACACCTCTTCTCACCAATCCCTGTGATCCTTCAACTCGAGAGACTGAAGATTAAATTTGGCTTGCTAACACTTTGCTTTAAGGGGTGAGTCATTCCAAACATTTATGTTGTACATCCACTAGACTGCTTGAGGACAGAAGGAAATGAGTTTTTCTCCCTTCATATCCCTAACGTAGTGTTCTGCCCAGGGGCAGTGACAGAGTAAGGAAATTTGATGTGCTGACATGAAAAGGGAAATACCTACCTTGAACAGATTAATGTTGTCGATCTGACTCTGAAAGAGAAAGTCATTGATGGCCTTCAGCTCCGTCCCTAAGGAGAAACAAACACAGGGCCTTGGAATTCCAGCTCTGAAGGTCAGGGGTCCAGGTTCCAAAGATAGGGCAGGACCTATCAGACGAGCTGTGGGCCTCTGAAGACCCTCCTGTTACCTGTCTTCGAGAGGCTCTGCATGTTGGGATTCTGCTTAACATTTCCTGAAAGAGAATTTGAATGGATCAGCATGGTGCTCTCTGTACATCCTAAACCGCCCCTCTCCACTGGGATGCAGAAAGAAGACTCATTCGCAAGGTGATGTGCCATTCGGAGCACCCATTAACCCTGAGAGGGCAGGTCCCAAGGAGCCTCATAGTAAGACCCAACCTCTTTATAGGTAGTTTAAAGCCTGTGGTTTCATTCCTTTCCTACCTCCTCCAGGGAGGCTGGGACAATGGGCACCCCAGTTAATGCAGAAAATGTCCAGGCTGCATGGCAAGACAGAAATGGGAGCCAAGAGCACCAACAAGAGAGAAAATCCCCCACTGGCTTCCAGGAACTTCAGCTTCTATCAGCCTTCAAAGGGGCTGACAGACAATAAAGAAGGACATGGTGGTAGAAAACAGAGAAGCAGGGGACCCGGGGCTGGAAGATGGGGTCCAGGAACTGCTGGCAGCTCACTTCTCTGCTGAGCTTGGCTAGCTCACTCTGAGAGAGGCTGGAGTGCCTGTGCGCCTGCCTCTGGCCATGCCACAGGACTGACTGTCACCTTTTGACAGAACTTTACACATTTAAATTATAACATGATTGTTACCACCTGTAGAGAAGGGTCTGGAAAAATACAAAGGATTCAGAACAGAGCAAATAAACCAGGGTTCAGAAGATCTAAGCTCAGACAACGAAGTGGTGGCTCTATATGGCTGGTAAGACGGAAGAGTCAGCACGGGAATGTCAGCAGGCCCAGGGACGCTTCTTACCACCCAGCACGGTCACAAACTTCTCCAAGAGATAAAGAATCTGCTTGATGTACATCAGGTTCTTGGCCTTCAAACGCTTCCTGAAGGAAGAGCAATGGTTATCAAGTATAATACTCTTCTCTTCTACTGCCCACACTGAGACCTCTCTGTCTGGTGTCTTCCAAACTGGGTCACAACTTCAGAACACTCCCACAGAAAAGGCTGGCGGTGGCCCATGGCCTTCCCAGCCAGCTGCTGTGTCCCAAGTGTTCTTGGCCTATGCGGGGGAACACCCCATGGTGAACCAGGAGGTGAAAACGCCCTAGTCCACGTTGAGCAGAGCCCAGGCCAGACAGAAAACAAGTGTGTCCTTCCAGAGGCCAACTTTGGGCCGAGGCTGAGCAGGTTTTCCCTTCCCCTTCAGAAGGTAGTGTCTCACCTGTATCGTTCCATGTACTGGAGCAACTGGGAATGGGCCTGGCAGAGCTGAGGAGAGAACAGAGCGAGTGACACACGTGAAGGCAAACCAGACTGGCGAGCAGCTGGGGTGCGCCAGGGACAGCCCACGTGGCAGCCCAGAACACAGGTGTGCGGTGGGGCCGGGTAGACCACAAGTCTGCTTTTAAAGGTCCTAAGCTGGAGGGAGCCAAGGGGTGGGGGAAGCAGTGGCTTCTGTGAAGTAACGATCGGACAAGGGAAAATGCAAGAGGCTGACTCTCCAGTCATGAGTCTCGCTCCTCATTTTGACTGGGCTGGGAAAAGATGTGCCGTCTGTGGCTCAAGGTAACCACCACATCCTGGTCTAAAGTGAACCCCGATATGGGTCACTAGAGGGGATAAGATGTCCTGTGGGCTTCCAGGTTACACACTGTGGTCAAACCCTGGCTCCACACTTATTATCTGAGATGTTAGGCACACTGATTAAAAAATCTCTGAGTCTCCAAGGACTCAATGTAAAGCAGGTTCTCTGCTCCAGAGAACTCAGCGTGAAGACGAGATGCCCCACGTGGTGCCTGGCATATAATAGTAGCTTTAGAAATCTTGAGCATTCCTCAGTTCAGTCCCCTCAAAGCATCATCAATAACTATTTAACCACCCATCATCCTACCACCCACTGCGTTATGGGGAACTAGTCAGTAGATCGTAGGCAGAATGCTGGTGAGAACACAGGCTGATGAAGATCAGAAAGGAGTCACCTTGCCTTAGCATCTCTAAGGTCTGTGGAAAACCAGTCAGCCTGATGGGGCCACTGTCTTATCGGGGAAGAAGCCCAGGTCTCGTGGCTGCAGGCTCTACAACCCTCCAGGCCTGGCCAGGAGAGTGCGACCCACCTGGGCACCGTTGACCTCTGCGCTGTGGATGCCGGTGATGGTGTCGATCAGGTTGTGTGCCTCATCGATGATCACCACCTGGCCCTGCAGGCGGATCCCCGCGGCGTGCCGGGTGGCCGCGTGCAGCACCATCTGGTAGGGCAGCACCACCAGCTGCGGGGACACAGCACACAGCAGCCTGAGCCCCGCGGGCCCCCTCAGATCACAGTCTTTTCCAGCCTACTCAAAGTTCCTGAGGTACAAGGTTTAATCTCCTGCCCAGAGCACGTGCAGGGATGTTCAAGAAGGAGAGCTCTAGCCTGGTGGTGTACTTTTAGGAGCAGACCTTTCCCTCCAAATGATGTGGCATATCAAGTACATGAATCGGATAAACTCGAGCCAACTGGATTTCTGGTTCAAAGGCGCGAGACTTTTAAGACCTCAGTCTCCCTCCTCCCCACAGAACAACTAAGAAAACATCTACGTGATACCACAATCTGTGAAAAGAAACAGGGTCAGCATCTCCATAGAAGAGGAGACTCCATTAAAGGGCCACCTTTCTCAGCAACATGTGCCATCTCTCTCTTTCCAGGACTGCAGGCTGGTGGAAAGTCAGGCAAACCAACACACTCCCTTGTTAAAGGACTTCCGCCAGCAGCAGGCACACAGGCTGGTTTGCAGTCACTGGGGTACGTGGTGGGGAAGGGGGAGTGCATGTCTTAGAGCAGGGTGCAGAAGGACTAGTGCCTCATAAAGAGAGATACAGGTACTGAAAGGAGGTCACCATAGGGACAGTCCTTGAGAGGAAGGGCCCACCCTCCGGCCATTAGCACTCTGGTGTGTTATTCGGCACTTCTGAAATTCCACACACAAACCTAAGGTCATGTTTACCACCACCTGCTGGGACTACAACTTCCCTACAAGGACTGAGAGACTTTTAGAAGAAAGGGTCTAACAAAACCTACCAGCCATCTCCATTTTATGGGCTGTGTTAGAACTGAGGACTGCTTGCTGACTGTGGCCCCATAACTCCTTAAACTCTCTCCATGGGCTTTATTGTTCATACTGGTAACTGGGGGAAAACTCTGCACTCCCTACTTGAACTTCAACCTTGTAGGCTGGACTCTCAGGCTTCAACAAAATTAGATCAACTAATCAAAGTCCAGTGGTCAAACCAAGATCCAGGTCTATTCTACGCAATTTAGCACCCTAGTACAAGATCTTTAAATCAGGTAAGCCCAGCCCACAGGTACACAGAATGCAAAACAGATCGAAGACACAGGAATACACATGATACATGGATCTAAACGAACCCCCAGGAAAATACAACAGATTTAAACAAACTACCTAACGAAAACTTTATAAATAACAGTAATATACTCACTGAAATCAGAAAACCAGTGGATACATAAAAGAGAACTATGACAAAGATAAAGAAGATAGGAAGCAGCTCAAACAGAAATTTAAAAAAAGCTAAAGAACACAACAGAGGGGCTAACAGTGGGTTAGAAGAAGCCTCCAAGAGAATCATTGACCTAGAAGAGAGGGCAGTGGAACGCACTCAAGGAGGCCAGCAAAGAGAAAAAAGAATGAAAAGAAACAATAAAGCATATGAGAAAAAGAATTAAAAGAAACAAAGCATATGAGACCTATGGGAAAACATCAAGACAACATTTGTATCATAGAAGTGCTGAAAGGAGAAGAGAAAGAAAAGGGGGCAGAGACTATATTTGAAGAAATAATAACTGAGAATTTCTCTAACCAGAGGAACTCTAGACCCAGGAAGCTCAGAGTTCCAACACAGACGGACATACACAAAGATACATCAACATTAACATTAACATGTCAAAACACAAAATAAAGAATCTCAAAAGCAGCTAGAAAAAAATAAATTACATACAAAGAAGAGATGGAGACCGTCAACATATTTCTCAGCTGAAACTTTACTGGCCAGAAGAGAATGGCATGAAATATTCAAAGTACTGAAAGAAAAGGACTTCCAACAAAGGATACTCTACCTTGCTAGCTTATCACTTAGAATTAAATGAATGAAAAAAGCTTTTCAGATCAGCAAAAGTTAAAGAAACAGATGACCACAAAACCAGCTTTACGAAAAATGCTGGAAGTCCTATACAATGTAAAGAAACTCCACTTAAAAGCAAGTAAGATGTCAAAATATAAAAAGTGGGAGGAGGAGGAAACTGAAAATGTGAATGGTAATAAGGAGCTCAAAACTAACTTGTTTTCAAGTAGAAACAGGATACAGGCATAGAAACTTTCATGTAAATCCCAGGGTGATTAAAACAAATCTCCAGGGCAAAAGTGAAAAAGAAGAAAAAATAAGGGGAAACCCATCACAACATCACACTTTCAAACCACCTAAGGGGAAAGACAGAGCAAATATGCTGTCTGCGGGAACACCCACAAAACAATTAACAAAGTGGCAATAAGCATTCACGTATCAATAATCACCTTAAATGTCACAGAGTGGCCAAATGGATTAAAAAATAAAACCCAACTTTTTGCTGCATTAGGAGGCTAATCTTCTTTCAAAGGATAAACATAGGCTCAAAGTCAACAGTTGGAAGACAATCCTGCAGTCTAATGGTAACTAGGGACAGCCATGCTTCTATTAGATAAAACAGACTTCCAACTAAAGAGGATAGCAAAAAACAAGGATGGACATTACATGATTACAGGGTCAATTCAGCAAGAAGGCGTAACACTTACTGAAGGAGCATAAGAATACATAAAGCAATTATTAACAGCACTACAGAGAGACATTGATAGCAGTACAATAAAAGTAAGAGACTTCAACAGTCCCTTTACAAAAATGGACAGATGAACTAGGCAGAAAATTAACAGGGTAACAACAGCCTTAAGTGACAAATATGAACAGATGGGTTTTAATATACCAAACACTTCATCCAATGACTACAGAATTCACATTCTTCTCAAGTGCTCAAAACATGTCTCAACAAATTTACAAAGTCTGAAATCATACCAAAGCAACTTCTCGGATCACAATGGCTGAAAACTAGAAATCAGCTGCAAAAAGAAAGCTGGAAGATTCCAAAACATTTGGAGGCTAAACAACATGCTTATGAATGACTCTTGGGTAAAGGAAGAAATCAAAGGAAAAATTTAAAAGTACTTGGAGACAAACAAGAATGAAGACACAAGTCACCAGAACTTATGGCATGCAGCAAGAGCAATACTGAGAGGAAAGTTTATTGTAATCCAGGCCCACCTCAAGAAACAAGAAAAGTCACAAATAAAAAACCTAGCCCCATATCTGAAGCAACTAGAAAAGAACAACTGAAGCCTAAAATTAGAAGGAAGGAAACAATAAAAATTCAAGAAGAAAAAAAACAGAAATCAAAGACAATACAGAAAATTAATGAAACCAAAATCTAGTTCTTTGAAAAATAAACAAAATTGACAAACCTTTGGCTAGACTAAGAAAAAGAGAGAGAAAACCCTCATAAATACAATCAGAAATGAAAGGCAAAAGCTGCAAGAGATACCACAGAAATTTATATAAAACATCTTGAGACTACTCTGAGCGGCTTTATGCCCATAATTTGGACATGAACACGTTGTTAGTACATAGTTTAACAAGAATGAAGAGAACTATCACAAGCAAGGAAACTGAAGAGGTAATAAAGTCACCCCAAAAATAAAAGCCCGGGGTCAGACAGCTCTACTAGTGAGCTTTCCCAAACCTTCAGAGAAGAATGAAGACCTATTCTTCTCAAACTCTTCCCCAAAACTGAGAAACAGGGAATGTTTCCAAACACTTTCTCAGTGAGTAACATTACACTGATACCAAAAGCTGATAAAGACATAACCAAAAAGAAAATTACAGACCAGCATCTATAATGAACATAGATGCAAAAATTCTCCATAAAGTATTAGCAAGCCTAATCCAACCTAGTCAAAAGGGTCACCCGTCATGGCAAAATGGGATTTATCCCAGGCATGCAAAGATGGTTCAACATACACAAATATATTAATGTGATACACAACATCAATAAGTACAAAAGGTAAAATCATGTAATCATATCAACAGATGCAGAGAAAACTTCTGACAAGATTCAGTGGTACATGCTGGTGGACTAGCAGTCCAGTACACGCTATGTGCAGTCCACAGATACTGCAATGTCCCCAGTTCAAAACCCAGGGCCAGGGGGAACCACCAAGATGAACAACCAAATAAAGTGATTCTTCTGTCTTCCTACCTGCCTGCCTCAGTTCATCTTCATTCTTGCCTGTACCTTTCCTTTAAAAAAACAGTCAGCACCCATTTATAGAAAAAAGTCTACAAAAAATGGGGTATAAGAAACAATCTGAACATACTAAAACCCATATATATTTCATTCCAATTTTTTTTGATTGTGGTAACTTTGTTTTACACATTAAAATAAACTCGTATATGTATACGAGTATTCCTCTATGTGCAGTTTCCCCGTTCCTCAGATAGATGTCAACACACACTGCCCTCCACCAGATCCCCAAGTGTTCTTCACCAGCGTCCATTGGGCTCCGCCATCACTTGCCCCTCCCTAATTCCCTATTAACCTCAATTCTATCGCAAGTGTAAAGGCCATATATGATAAACCCACAGTCAACGTCATACCCAGTGGTGAAGACGGAAAGCACTCCAAGACCATGAACAAGACTGGCATTGAACATCATGCTGGTGGTCTTAGCCAGAGCAATTAAGCAAGAAGAAGAAATAAAAGGACTACAGATACTGAAAATCCTGAAAACTAGGAACCTAAGACCGTTTTTAATACTGACTCCACCATCCACTTATTATGGGAAATCAGATACATCCACCTTTTCGGGCACAAGGGTTCTCGTGTGAACTATATGCTAACTGCCTTATCTATGTCAGGGGACACCACAGAAGCAAAAAGGAGGTAAAGTGCCTTCAAAAGTCATTATCATATACATTTCAAGACGTCTCAGTACATTTGTACACATGTGACAGCTCTGATCAAATGCTGGGAGGGCAGGGAGGCTCCTGGACACATTCCTGAGCACCCACATTCTCTGGTTCAGATGAGTAAACTGATGGGAATCTAACTGCCAGGTACAATGATTACTACCTAGTTCCCTAAACCTTTCAAAATCTTTCCTTGAGTAAACATTTTCTGCAATGATATCCAACTTCCAAGTTACTCAAATTAAGTAGAAAAAGTTAAATCATTCCCATTGAATCAGTATCATTTTGACTTGTAAATGAGCAGTTTTTCTGTTGAAAGATAATATGCTATCGGCAGGTCTAGAGAGGACAGTGTCTCCTGTGCTGCAGTAGGTGTGTATCTTGGGACAGTCACCCTGAAAGTCCTTTTGCAAATACTATGACTTGTAGTTCCCCTTCTCCACTCCGCTGTTTCTGCCCTGGCATCTCACTGTGGTCTTACTAGGAACGCACACTCCTCCCTGGCTCTTATCTTGTCCCCCAGTAATGCCTTCGGTCCCTACAGCCCAGAGCTACCAGAGGATCAAGATCTCCAACCCTTTGTACTGGGAGAGGGGTTATCAGAGTGTGGTTCTCGGCCCATCCAACCAGAGCCAGTGATATCCTCCGGCATTAACCAAGGAATTCCCTGTGGCCCAAGCCAGCGTTAGAACCCAGGGCTACTGCCCAGCCCTCCGGGGTCTTCACCTGGGCCGCAGGAATGGCAAGCCGGCTCCCGTAATAGGGACAGGCCCGCGCCTTCTTCCCCAGTGTCACCAGCTGCTCGATGTCTTTCACCTCCACCAAGACCTCGTCCCGGAACTGCTGCAGCTGCTCGTAGTTATAGAAGGGACAGGTGGTCCTGGGCGCCGGCCTTCTCCGCTTGGGGGCCTCTTCCTCAGCTTTGCTCTTCTTCTCTGACGGTGGCCCAGGCACGAGAGCAGGAGACAAAGAATAACTGTCCTCAGGGCCAGATTATGATAAGACCATCCCCCTGGGGACAGGCCTGTAACACCCTCCCAAGTCCTGCTGATTCTGCTCGCCTAACTTTCTGGTATTTCACCCAATGTTCTGCAGCAAAAACCTAAAAGCCAACCCAGGCAGGGTTTCAGATGAGCACTGACCCACAGAGCAAAACACCTTTTCCCAAGGAGAGGGGCTTTAGGAAGGAGCCAGGGGTCTGCTCTGCCATCGTTTCCGTGTAAGGTGCTCGCTTTACTTGCACATCCCTCGCCCACCTCCACTCCGCCCCCCTCTGCTTCCAGGACCGCCCGGCTACACGGTGTCCCAGGGGCTCGGGGCGCTGGGGTTACCGTGTTTGCTCCTCTGCATCTCCACGCAGCGGTCGTTGATGAGCTGCACGGAACCCAGGCTTCTCACATCTTCGTTTACACAAAGGTTCTGTGAGACACAAGATGAAGTCCGAGGCGGTGTCGCTGAACCACACAGGAGCAACCCACCCAGTCTTCTCTGTTCCTCGCAGGGACCAGCAAGGCTGCGGGGTGAGGAGGGAGATGCCAACATGCCCTGACTGTCTACCTGCCGGGAGCCAAGGGAGACCAGCCGCGTGTCCTTGCCAAAGGGGCTCTTCAGCACCTCGTGCACAAACTGGGCGAGCTGTGAGTGTGTCCGACTGCAGTAGTAAATCTGCTCAGAGGAAAAGGGGGCAGATTTCAAAGCAGAGACCACAGCACCTCCAAAGATTCTGTGTCTATCAAGACAGACGATGGCCTGAGAGGCTGAGGCAGGGGGAGCTTGGTCACAAACATATGTACGCCCTCTACCCATCTCAGACTCAGCAAAGGTGGGCCGGGCACCTCCACCTCAGCCTCCAGAAGTTCAGGGGAACAGGAACGCCTCCACCAAACCTGCTCAGCCTCTGATGGGGAGCGTGTCAATTTAGGACAAGGTATTTCCCTCACTGGTGAGCCCTGACATGGCAAGATGTCTGAGGTTCTGGGAGCATCTCCCAAAGGGTGAAGAGGGGGCTAAGCTGAACATTCTGACTGTGGCCCTCAAACACTTAGAAAGGTGAGGACAGGAAAAGGAGAAGCGGGGGTGGGGGGGTTAAATATCTCATTTCAGCAGAGAAAACAAACCCTGCACAAATGAAATTCAGTTTTCATCACACCCCAGCACTCCATGCAAATGCAACACAAGCACAGAGAGGAACAGGCCATCGGAGACCCCGAGAGCAGAAGGCACTCTTGTTCCGTCCTGCCCCAGCCCCACCCCAATGGAGGGAGAAACCACCAAGTCCTTGGCCCAGACTGGCTGCGACATGCCCTGCGTTGAGTGAGCCCGGCACTGCCCCAGAAGAGCCTCTGAGGTGCCTCCCAACCTGTCCAGTGAGAACCTAAGCCAAGTAGGTCTGGGGGTTTGTGGGCCCTCCTCAGGGGAGGGTGGGAAGAAGATGGAGAGACTCCTACGTTTTCCTGGGGGTGGAGACTCTTGGACCCAGGGACTTGCCTTGGTTACATGTTCTTCCTCCAGGTCATCTTCATCCTCCTCTAATCTGAAAAAGGAAAACATTAAAGTCTTCTTATCAAGCACCAGGTCAACTAGAAAACACTGAGCATCTGCCACATTCCAGCGACGGCAGGCAGAGCTCAATAGAGCTGAGGTCTAAGCGATGAGCCGGGAGACAGGACAGCACACCCTGCCCCGCAGGCTGACACCAGCCCGGTCCTCCTCTGTTGCTCGGGAGAGAGCACAAAAAGGAGTGGATGCGCTCAAGCTTTGGTTCAGCATGACTCTTGGCCATGAAGGCCCCTCCCCTCACTGTCCCCTCAGCTCAGAGGACTTCTCCTCAGTTTCCCAGGGGTGCATGGCTCTGCATCACCTCGGAGCCTTGGATGTGCTATTCTCTCTGCCTGGAATGCTCCCTCCCTTCACCTCTCCGCCTCCTAGTCAACCCTGAGACCTCGACATGAACATGCCTCCTCCCGGTGGCTTTCCATGCCCTCCCCTCTAGGGTGGGCCCTTGGAGACACACTGCAGGGCCTCTGTACCATGTCACTCAAGATCACTTATTTATGGTCTGTCTCCCTGCCATGCACTGGTGGGACTGGGTGCCTTGTTTCTGAGGGGCAGGCTCCTGCCCGATTCCGTCACACAGCAGACACTCCACGCGCCTTCCCTGAATGAAGCCCAGATCACTAAGTGAATAGAAGGTAGTGTTGCTCGTGACCAGATAAACCTCCTCCTTCCTCAATGACTCAGTCTCCCCTTTCTAGCAATGACTACGAGCCGTCAGCACTGGGGGTGGGTGGAAGGACAAACCTGCATCATGTGGTAAACGTTTGGTCAACATTATCAGCCGATGCTCCTTAGAAAACACAAAATCCTTATGCCATATACTCTACCTACAGGGGATTCATTCATGTAGAATGTCCATTTTTTTCTTTAAAGGGAGGGAAGGAAGTGGAAGCATTTTTATTTTGTTAGTTGTTTATTTTGGTCGTCCCCTCTCTGCAACCCCCTGCCCTGGGTCATGAACCCAGGTCCTCGGCCTTTACATGGTCCGCACCCCAGACATCTTAGCAGCTTGAGCCACAAGGGTGCACCCCTAATATTTGTTTTTAAAAAAGAGAAATACTAATTTCCATGGGCAATTAGAAGAGAAGTTATTTATAGGGTTTGCTTCCTGGTCATTTAAAAAAGGGTTTAATCAGCTTCTTCCCAAAGGCCTGGATTTAAATCACACACTGTGTAGAGGACAGTCAGCAGGATCTAGCTGAGAGGCTGGCTGTGTGAAGAAATGCAGAGAGAAAGCTCTGAACGCAGAAGGGTTGTCTCCTCAGAGAGGCTCGTGTCTCTCTCTAGCGGTGCTAGAAGCTGCAGAATCTAATCTGTAGGACTAAGGCTCTTACCAGGACCCTTTAGAGAACACTGCTTCTCTCATAGTCACAGACTGCGCTCAAGGTCTTGTCCCCAAAGGACAGGGAAGAAGCAGAAGAGTGGGCAAGCAACCCAGAGGTGGGCAGGGAGTACCCCAAGAACACTGCGGGCCCTACCCCCAGAGCTGGTGCACAAAGCAGTCAGACCCCCCAGCCCTGGGCCGCTCAGAAGTTTCAGTTGTGGTCTGGGTGCTAAAATCTGTGTGACTCTCCAGCACCACTCACCAGAGCAGCCATCGTTCTCTTCCCGCGGGGCCCTCCCTCAGAGAGCTCTACTGAAGCAGGCACAACAGAAGGCAAGTTAGAGGATGGAGCATGCCAGTGCGGCACGAACCCACGCCAGTCTGGCCCGGTGTTCTCTTCGAGAAAGTTTTAAGTGAAAATCAGGGTATTCTTCCAGTCCCACTCGTCAGGCTGTGCTTATGATCTTGGCTTGGCAGTGAGAAGACAAAGAGTAAAATGGTAAAAAACTGTTAAGAATATCGGGAACCTAGCTCAGTAGTTCTGAAAGAGATTTTGGGGCACGTGGTGGCCACAGATAATAGAATGGAATTCTGCCAGTGAATGAAAATCACAGATCCTCTTTTACAACTAAAATGCACCTGTGTGCCAACTTGTAAAAATTATTTCATGAGGGCCACAAACGCCTGTCACCCATGCACACGTGCTTGCCATTCTCAGTTGGAATTATATTAAGGGACTGAAACTAACCAGCATTTGTCCATCTGATTCAAAAAATGTTTCATCAGGCACATCTGTATGTCAAACATGCAGTCAGCCTTCAGAATAAAAAATTAATGAGGCTACAAAGCTATAGTGATCAAAACAGTATGGTACTGGAATAATAACAGAGGCACAGATCAGTGAAACAGAACTGATCACCAGAAACTGACCCACTCACATAGTCAGTTAACCTATGACAAAGAAGCCAAAAGCATATGACGGAGAAAGGAAAGTCTCCTCTATAAATGGTGTTGGGATAGACCACTCTCTAACACCATTCATAACAATTAATTCAAAATTAACTAGACACTGGATATAAGACCAGAAACCATAAAGCTCTTAGAAGACAACACAGGAAAGATTTTCCATGACATCAGCCATAGAGAAGCCTTTGGGGACTCGACTTGACCATCAAGGGAAACAAAAGTAAAGGGCTACATCAAACTAAGGAGCTTCTTCAAAACAAAAGAAAACATCACCAAAACCAAAAGGAAACCTACTAACTGGGAGAAGGTATTTGCATTCAATATTTCTGACAAAGGCTTAATATCTAAAATATGCAAGGAACTCATAAAACTCAACAACAGAATAGGCGATTCAATCAAAAAATAGGAAGAGGAATTGGAGAGACATTTTTCTGAAGAGGACAAACAGATGGCCAACAGGCACATGAAATCATGTTCCTACTCGCTGGCTATCAGGGAAATGCAAATTAAAACAATGAGATATGACCTTACACCTGAAAGACTGGCTATTATCTAAAAGTCTGGACACAACAAATGCTAGTGAGGATCTGGAGAAAAGGGAACACTTTTGCAATGTTGGTGGGAGTGTAAATTGGTACAACCCCTATAGAGAAGTTTGGAGAGTCCTCAAAAAACTGAAGATGGAAATCCCATATGATCCAGTCATTCCATTTCTGGGCATCTACCCAAAAGATACATAAGCACCCCTCCGCAGAGATGTATGTATCCCCATGTTTATTATGGCCCTATTCACAAGAGCTAAGAATTTGCAATTACCTAAGTAATTTCTCTTTTTGTTTTCTTCTTTGTTTTTTTCCTGGAGATGTATTTTTTTATTATTATTTTAGTTTTACACAGTGAAATAAACTCACATTGGTTCCCCATTCCTCATGTGTATGTCAACACACCCTGCCCTCCACTAAATCACTAAGTGTTCTTCACCATTGTCCAGTGGGCTCCACCACCATTTCTGCCCACCTCCCTCCCATCCCATTTCCTTTCGGTAACCTCAGTTCTGTTGCAAATGTTTCAGGGTTGGTTATTTTTCATCTGTTCCTTTGTTTTATCTAGTCACGTTCCACCTATAAGTGAGGTCATCTGGTATCTTTCTTCTTTTGACTTACTTCCCTGCTCTATTGACATGTATCTTCAAAACATGCCTCAACAAATTTAAAAGATCTGAAATTGTACCAAGCATCTTCTCTGACCACAATGGCTTAAAACTAGAAATCAAACTCAAAAAGAAAGCTGGAAGACCCCAAGTTAATTGGAGACTAAACAATATACTTCTAAATGAATCTTGGGTAAAAGTGGAAATCAAAGAAAGCTTAAAAAATACTTAGAGGCAAATGAGAATGAAGACACAAGCTACCACACTCCATGGGATGCAGCAAAAGCAGTACTAAGAGGGAAATCTAGGCTTATCTCAAGAAACAAGAAAAATTACAAATAAATAATCTAACCCTACATTTAAAACAACTAGAGAAAGAATAATAAAAGTAAAAAATCAGTCGGAAAGGATATAATAAAAATTTGAGTAGAAATAAATGAAATAGAAAACAAAAGATAATCCCAAAGATCAATGAAACCAAAAATTGGTTTCTTGAAAAAATAAAATTGACAAACCACTGGCTAGACTCACAAAGAAAAAAAGAGAAAACTCTCATAACTAGAACAAGAAATGAAAGGGAAGAAGTTACAACAGATACCAAAGAAATACAAAATACAAGAGTCTACTATGAATTAGCTCTATGTCAAAACAATGAACAACTTTGTGGACATGGGCAGATTTCTAGAAAAGTACAGTCTACCAAGACTGAACCTGGACAAATTGGAAAACCTGAACAGAACAATCACAGGTAAAGAAATTGAAAAGGTAATAAAAGTCTCCCTAAAAATAAAAGTCCAGGACCAGATGACTTCTCTAATGAGTTCTACCAAAACTTAGAAAAATTAATACCTATTCTTCTCAAATTCTTCCAACATAATGAAAAACAGGAAAGCAATTCCATGCACTTTCTATGAAGCCAATTATCTCACCGATACCAAAAGATGATAGAGACATTACCAAGAAAGAAAATTACAGACCGATGCCTCTAACTACATTTATCATGGTAATAACTTTGTAGTAAATACAGCTACGAAACCATGATATTATATACCTTAAATGAACACATTTCTCTATGTCAACTATATCTCAAAGGGGAAAAAGTCAGGGGCTGAGAGGCAGGGTGGCAGAAGGAAAGCTGAAGGTGCACAGCAGACAGACTAAAGGAGGGCGGATGCATCCTTCATGAGTGCATGGGGGTTTTAGGCCTTGGAGATATGCTCCAGACAGACCAGTGGTCACAGTGTCAGTGAAAACCTGGGACACCGGGGACTTGGCACCATCAGAGGAGCAGGAATGACCTCTTTCATGATAGCACCTAAGGCGGGTAAGTTTGCAGGAACATTAACCCTTTGGGAAGAGCCACCAACTGAACTTCAGGGCCATAGGCTCTTTCCAGTCCCCACATGGGATCCTGTCACTTTTGCTTGAAAGTTCCCACAGGTCCCACTGCACTAAGAATGACAATCAAACCTCCAGGGCCTAAGAGATCTAAAGGAACTGACATCTCTTGTCTTTGGCCTCTTCTTCCCCTTATTTGCTCTGTGTTCAGCCCTGGGACCTCTCTCTGTCCCTCACACTTACTACGCCTGTTCCCTGCCCTCACCACAGCACTAGCGGGCCTCTGACGAGAATGCTGCTTTCCCACGTCCTCCATGGTTACCTCAGCCTTCAGGTCTCACCTCAATGTCACCTCCTGAGAGTCTTACCTGACTTCTCCCCCTGGAGGTTGGAGCCCACATGCCACCCTTTCTCCTGTCCTGTTTCCCTCATAGGCAATTCTGTTCCACTGTTTTCACACCTGTTGTCTGTCTCCCTCCACTAAATGCAAGTTCTCTGAGGGGCCATCCGTCTTCTGCAGCATGAGTACAGTATTCGGGAGACAGCTACACAAGAGCAGCCACTCAAAGGACACGTGGGAAACGAAAGTCTGAACGACAAAGGAGGCTCTCACACAGCAGTGTGGTCTAGAAGAACCCAGGTGTCATCCTCACCTTTACTAGTTCACCCAGTAAGTTATCAGCTCATAAATGAAAAGTCTCTACCTGTCCCAATGGAAGCCTGCTGATGAAAAGACTCAGGCCAAGACACTTGATGGTTTAGTCCAGAAACTACACAGTGTAGTTTGGTAGCTAAGAGTATGGGTCTCGAGTCAGAGAGGCTGGGTTCAAGTCTCAGCTCCCCGCTTCTTCATTCTGGGGCCTTGGCCAGAGCACAGAACCTGCTCAGGCGCAGTTTCCTGGTGGAAGGTGGAGAGAGATGTCTGAAGACGACAGAATTTGCACAGATGCGGCCAGCATCTCAGAGAGAGAAAGGGCTGGCTATCACTGCCACCACACTGAGGCACTGGAGGAGGAGCCTGCCGGAGGAGAGGGGCAGGTGTCTGGTATTCCAGCCCCTCTGATGCCCAAGTGACAAAGCAGCCTGACTCCCCCTGGGCAGAGAAAGGGCTGCCTCCTGGGCGCCCCGGATAGAGTCGGGTAGACTCAGCCAGGCAGTGTGTGGAGAAGCGCAGTCTTACCCTCTAGCTGCTCCTTTTTCCTCGTCACTCTCATACTCGGCCAGAACCAGCTCCTCCTCCCCAGGTGTCAGCTGCTCCAGCGGCTCAGCCCTGGGACCTTCTGCCAGCATCTCCCTGCTGAGGCGGAGGAGCTGTTCAGTCTCATCCTCTTCTGCCTGTCTCTGTCCAGGAGCACAGCAGGTGGGCAAAGAGACAGAAATCTCAGTACGGATGCCCACTTCCTTAACGAAGTCAACCTCAGTGTGGCTTTCACCAAGGACAAAGTTCATGCTGCTGACAAGTCTCGACACCTCACTGGTATCGATACCCCAGGTGTTAAGGCCTCATCCCCATGACTGGGTGATGGGAACTTAGCTAGCAGGAGTCAGGGAGAAGAGCGACCCCGTGAAGCCCCAAGCAGTGTGATACTGCCCAGACGCAGTCTTGGCCACCCAAGGAAAGGACACTCACCGTGCGCTTGGCTGTGTACTTGAGCTGTGCATTATGGCGGATCTGTTGCAGCCGATCTTCTCGCTTCTTCCGCCTGACCTGCTCCTCCTATAAGGGGAGTAGCCATAGAAAACTGCTGCAGGGAGCCAAACCAGGCCTTTCTTGAAAAGTCTGGTCTGCTGAGCCAGGAGCCCCACTTCCCGGACCAGCACTCATGGTGGCTGTGGCATCCCAGCACCAGACCCTGGACCTCACCAGGCCCAGCTCAGGCCCAGCTCGGTGCTCCTTCCCAAAGCCACATCCTTTCAATCCAATCCATTCTGCAGTCAAGCCTGCAGCTACTCAACCCTAGTGCCAATGGCAGCAGTGAGGCTCCTTTCCCAGGTGGGTAAGGAATATAAACCACCACCCCATCCAGAGAAGGCCTGTTGCCATCAGCTTTAAAGAGACAGCAAGGGCACAGTCCTGTTCATCTGAGACAGCTGCAAGGAGGCACAGAAGACAATGAGCACAGGAAATCTAATCTCCAGAGTATTTTGAAGATTAAGACCTGGTAGGATTTGTCAGATCTCCTATCCACAGAGCAATTAGCAATCACCCATTCTTCAGATACATGACGTGTAAGGGCTGGCCTGGGGGCTGCAGACGCAATAGCAGCGATCACCACCATAAGGGTAGGCTACGGTGTCAGGGTTCAGAGCTGCATTGCAGATTTTGGACTCCCTGCCTGGGGGGTCAGGGAGAGGTGGGGGAGCCGCAGAAGGGGTAGAAGAGAGTCTCCCAGGAGTTGCTCTGAGGGCAGTAGAGAGGCTGTCCATCAGGATCAAGACACAGAGTAGCAGGGAGGGTCTCAGCCCAAGGCAGAAGGAGGACCAGCACTCTGATGGTCCGAGCTGGAGCTCCCTGAAGGACAATGACACAGGATACCACCATTACTACAAGGCAGATAGGGGAATTCACTCCCACTCCCAACCCTTACTACCATATTGCTCCAGTCAGATGACCCACCCCAGAAATCCTGCCCCCAGGGTTAAAGGAAGAAGTGAGTCCCAGAAGGAAGGCACTTTCAAGGCTGCCCACAGTGCCACCCTGTGGATGGAAGTGGAACTGCAGCCCAACTGCTGACTGGACCAGTGACAAGGCGGTCACTATTGTTCAGAGCTGGAAGTGGGGGAAGGCTCTGCAACCCCCACACAGACTCCAACCCCACAGGCTGAACCCTCAGGTCCCAAAACAGGATCCACCTAAGAACGTCAACCAGCAGTGATGCCACACAACTCAAGAAATCCCACTGTTCAAATCAAGATCCAGGTTTCTCTGGTGCAAGTTGATACCCTACACAAAGCATCACTGCAGGGAAACCTAACCCACAGAAACACAAGCAGGATGCCAAACAGAATGAAGGTGGAGAAACATATGCTAAATAACAGATCCAATTAAAACCCCACGGGAAAACCTGAATACAACAGACATGTGCAAGCTACCTGAAGAAGAATTTAGGACGAGAGTGATAAACATACTCGTGGAAACCAAGAAAACAGTAGAGGAAAAGAAAAAGAACAACAAAAGAGAGAGAGAAGAAATGAAGCAAAATATCAAAGAAATGAAGAACACGAGAGCTGAATTAAAGAACTCAGTAGAGGGATTCAAGAATGGATGGATGAAGCCTTCAACGGAATCAGTGAGCTAGAGGATATGGCAGAGGAACGCACTCAGGCAGACCAGCAAAGAGAGAAAAGAATGAAATGAAATGAAGAAGGCATTCCGACCTATGGGATAACAGCAAAAGGAACAACATTTGCATCATTGGGATTCCAGAAGGAGAGGATAGAGAAAGGAGGGCAGAAACTGTATTTGAGGAAGTAATAGTTGAGCTCTTCCCTCACTGAGGAATGAAGCAAGCCTCCAGGCTCAGAAAGTTCAAAGAGTTCCTAATAAAAGAAACCTTGACAGACTTAAACCTCAACGCATCATCATCAAAATGTTAAAAATACAAGATAAAGAGTCTTAAAATCAGCTAGAGAAAAATGAGTAACATACAAGGGCGTCCCCATATGACTGTCAGCAAATTTCTCAACTGAAACTCTAGAGGCCAAAAGGGAATGGCATGATATAGTCAAAGTGTTGAAAGAAAAGGATTTGCAACCGAGGCTACTATACCCTGTGAGATTATCATTCAAAACTGAAGAAATGATAAAAAAGCTTTTCAGAAAAGCAAAAGTTAAAGGAATTCATCAACACAAAATGAGTTCTACAAAAAATACTAAAGGATGCTTTATAAAGTGTAAAGGAATTCCACTTAAAAACAGTAAGAGAGGTAATAAAAAAAAAGTGGGCAAAGGAAAGAAGAATAAAAATGTGGAAGCTTAAAATGAGTTTAAGACTCAGATGCTTTCAAATAAAAATAGGAAATAAACAGAATTCTTAATACTAACTTCAGGGTAACCTCAAAATATATCTCCACGAACTACCTAAGTGCCCAATGTCAAATGAATGGATCAAGAAGATATGGTACACATATACAATGAAATACCACACAGCCCTTAGGAAGAGATGAAATCCTGTCATTTGAATCAACATGGAGGGATCTAGAGGGGATGATGCTAAGTGAAGTAAGTCAAAAGAAAAAAGATAGATACCAGATGACCTCACTCACAGGTAGAATGTGAACAGACAAAACAAGGAAACAGATGAAACAAAACCAACCCTTGGACACTTAGAACAAAACTGAGGTTACTAATAGGGAATGGAACGCAAGGGAGGGGGACAGAAATGGTGGCGGAACCCACTGGACAATGGTGAAGAACACTTGGTGATTTGGTGGAGGTGCTGACATATACATGAGGAATGGGGAACCTTTACATGTGAGTTTATTTCAATGTGTAAAACTAAAATAATTTAAATATATATATATATATCTCCAGGGAAAAAGCAAAGAAGAAAACAAAAAGGGAAACCAATCAAAACATAAGATTACTCACCCCACCTAAAAAGAGAAAGAGAATATTAACAGACATTAGAACTCTTCTGAAATACTCACAGACTGAGATACAATTTCATAGCGTAAAATAAATATAGCATTGTAAACAAATCATAAAATTATTGTTTAAAATAAATTAAAAAATAAAAATGCATTTAAAAAAATAAAAGCAAAAAACAAAACAAAATCCAATTCAAGGCTGCCCACAATCACCACCTAAGGCCTCCCGCTCTGGTTGCCCCAGAACTCACCTTGAGTCGATCCACCAGGTCTCTTTCTTCTTTCTTTTGCACAAACTGAGTGACCCAGTCAGGTTCCCCAGCAGGCCTCGCAGAGTCTGTGCTCTCTTGGCAGGAAGAGGAGAGAAGCAGAGACTGATCCTTTCCATCAGCTAAGGAGAGGGTTCCCGTTTCAAGGAGCTGTGCCTCCTTTTGTTGCTTCTTCTGTTCAAAGTCTCGCAGCCAGGACAGGGCCCCACAAATAAGACTTAAGGATTTCCCCTATAGAACAAAACTGTTTTCAGAAATGGAGAACAAAACCATAGCTTTTCAAATAACCCAAATGGGAAACCATTTTAATAAAGCCTCAAGGAAGGTCTGGCTTTAAATATTACAGGGTAGCCTAAGATCTGCCAGGGAAAGGGATTAGCAATAAATAGCTAGAAATAAAAAGAAATCAAATGAAATTGTTTCTTTAATTATACAGCTTACTGTTCCTAGATAATTTAATAAAACTTATCAAATTATATATAAGGGCTGCAAGTTAACATAATTAGAAGGTAAGAGGTCAAAGAGCCAAAAGAATTAAGGTTAACAAAAAAAAAAAAGAAAGAAAGAAACAAAACCAAAGCAAAACTGAATTCCATGAAATTCCCCATACTTGCTAAGGGGGAACCATGTTTGACTCTAAGCTTTATTGCAGCCAAAAGAGAGAGTGCAGAAAGAGATGATCGGTCCCATGAGCCCCCATGCTCAAAACAAATTTTTAAAGCACACTGCTCTAAATAATCCAACTCTTGATTTACAAGACCAGAATTTCACACGTTGGTCCCTGTGATGGTTTGTGTCCTCCCTGCCCCCAAAACATAAGTTAACAGTCTTAGTCTGCCTGTTTAGAAAATAGTCACAGCATATACCTTTAGTTAAGATGTGATGAACCCAAGTTGACTGTTCTTATAAAGAGTAGACATTTGGAAAGAGAAGCAGGCACAGAGGGCGACACAACACACTCAGAAGGCAAGAGGGCCTGAACAGATCCTTCCTCATAATCTTCAGAAAGAACCAACCCTGCCAACACCTTGATTTCAGATGACTGGCCTCTAGAACAGAGAGTATCTTTCTGTTGATGAAGGCTCCCTCTCTGCTCCTCTTGTGAGCAGAGGACAGAGTCCCTGAAGAAGATGCTACAGTGAGTCACATCCGTCTATTTTTCTGGTGTCCAAAGGGCAGCCAGCTCAGGTGAGTCTCTGGAGGGATCAACACCTCCTAGTTCACACAGTGAGCTCCCAGAGCCTGCTTAACCCAAGGGGGATCGCAGAGCAGGGTTCTGGAGGGAATCTGGGCTTTGAATGAATGGCAGGCAAACACTGAACTGGCCTCGCGACCCTCTCTCCATCCTCCTTCCTCACAATGAGGTTTTTCATTAAAAACCCAGGCTGCCAGCAAGGCGGATGGGGTCTGGACCTCCCTTGGTAGGCTCCATTCCCTCTAATTTAATCTCTGCTTGCTCACCCGCCTAACTGTCACGGGTTCTTTGAGCGATCCAAATCCCACACTGATCATCAGAGGCCCCAGCCAAGTGGCCCAGCCCTGTTGGTCGGCACCAGGCACCTTTCACACAGCCTTTGGTGGCTTTCCCTTGAACCCCGACAGAAGAGAGTCAAGTATCCCCAGACATCTGAGGGACACCCCCCCAAACAAAACACAGAACCCAAGGGAGGTGGGGGCACGACCGACTTCAAACTACTACTACAGTTAATATCCTCAGAAAAACAAGCATTTCCATGAAACAAGAAGATGCTGTTTTAAAAATAAAAATATCAGAACAAGCTTGAAAACTGAAGAGAGGACAACAGAAACAAATCAAAAAGATTAGATAATAATGCCAATCAAGAAAGTGGAATTTAAATCAAAGGTGAGAAAAATAAACCTGGAGACCTCAAGAGAAGAAAACAGGACAGGGTTAAGAAAACAAATGAATAGGATTACCAGGAAGACTGCCATCAAATAAATGAAAATGTCTCCAAACAGAAATGTAGAAGCCCCCAGACTCCAGACACAAAAATTACACACACACACACACACACACACACACACACACAGGCACTCAGGCCCATCAATATGAGATTTCAGAATACTAAAGAGAGAGACAGCCCCTAAAACTTTGGAGGGTGGGGTGGGATCAGGTCACACAGGACTGCAGACTGCCATTGGACTTCTCATAGCAAATGGAAACCAGAGGACAGAGGTGCCACCACAAGGCAAAATCCTTTCAAAGTTAGAAATTCTAGGCCAAATCAAACGATCACTATCAATCAAGTGGACAGTATAATTAATACATTCTCAGACCAGTTAGGTCTCAAAAACTTTCCTCCTAGAGAATCTTTCCCAGGAATGTTCTCCACTACAAGTGAACTGGAAGATATGGAATCCTGAAAACAGATCCCAACACAGGAAAACACACAACAGCAACATGGACGAATCCCAAATTATGACGCTGGCTGAGCAAAAAGATGCCAGACACAGAGGCATGTGGGATTCCATCTCTGTGAAATTCTAGGAAGATGAGACCAATGTACAGAGATAAAAAGCAGGCCAATGACTGCCCAGGGCTGTGCAGGGCAGGGCAGGCAGCCGCAGAAGAACAGCTGCCCAGAGGTACAAGAAACCTTTCGGGGTGATGGAAATGTTTTGTTGCATCTTGGTTATGGTGGTGGTTATGTGGGTATTTATATCTGTCCAAGTCATTGAATTTTCAGGCTGAAAAAGGGTGTATTTTATTATACATCAATTATACTCAGTATAACGCGATGTAATTTTTAAATAAATACATATATAAATATATATTTTTTTTATTTATTTTCTTTTTAAAGAGGAAAATCCTACGACAATAGGTATGAAGTAGGCTGAACAAGCAGCTAGTTCAGATTAGAGTAAAAGGATCTCTCCAGGGTAAATGACATTGATAAATGCTATGAACTAAATTATATCCTCTTCCCCCAAATTCATAGGTTGAATGAAGCCTAACCCCCTCCATGACTATATTGGAGAAACGGTCTTTCAGGAGGAGATTAAGGTTAAATGAGGTTTAAGAGAGGAATAGTGTCTTTATAAAAAAGGCAGAAAACTCAGAGATCTTTCCCACTCAGCCATGTGAGGACACAAGAACATGACCTTCTACAAGTCAAAAAGAACATCTTCTCCAGAAACCAAAGCCTGCCCAAGTCCTGTCATCCTGGACTTTCCAGCCTCCAGAACTTTGAGAAAGTAAATTTCTGTCATGTGAGACATATTTAGTTACAGCAGCATGAGCCGATGGGGATCATCGTTTCACATGGGAAACGTCATACGGAAAGGCCGAGAGGCCGCAGGTCGTGTGAGAGGTACTAGCATAAGTACATCAAAAACTAAACAAACGTTTAAAAGGCAATTAACAACTCTAGGGGAAACAAAAAAGTTCAAGGGAAACTTAAGCTACATCTTTTCTATCACAATAAGTACCAATAACTAAGATCAATGAATAGTAACAAGCTCCCTGGTGGAGCAGCGGGTTAGGTCAATTATCTCCAAAGGACACAGGCCACACATCCCTGGATTCAAGTCCCAGATTCAGGGCAAAACAACCAGTGTGAATAACTATGTGGAAATAAAATTAAAAATGCTTCTTTCTCCTCTCTCAAAAACAAGTTTGAAACATGCCATGCCAGTATATTTCTTAAGAAACAGAAGAATTAAAAGTACCTGCCCAGGTACCAAGTCTGATAAATTTGACTTTAGATGGCATTCATTATTCTCTGGTTGAATATTTCATATTACTTTATGCAAGGGAGGAGGGTATGTTCCACAGTATCAAATGTTGGAGAGGTCAGGTAAGGCCTCAAGAAAGTCAAACCTGGTAACTGGGAAGTCCCTACTGCTCCTCAAAAAATATTTCAGTGGGTGGTAGAGGAAGAAGTCACACTGCACCGGGTTAAGTAAAAATGCTAGATGAATACTATTTAAAAATTAATCCACTCTGTACACGATTTTCATGACCCACATTTTGTTAATTGGCGAAACCTATTCTTTCCCATTCAGAGCACTAAAGCACCCCAGTCTGTATTCTCCTTGCCCCAGGAGGTCATGTCATCTCAAGAGAAAGTCACACCTCCTGTCAGCAAGTAAGAGAAAAGGAATGAGTCACTTTTTTCATTCATTCATTAGTACCCACATATTATGAGCCTCCTACAGGCCACCTCTGCCAAGTTCTACAAGATCACAGGGACACAGATGAGGACAACAATGTCCTCGCCTTCTAGGAGGCTGTAGCCTAGTTGGGAGGCCTTCACATCGACATACACATTTTACTATCGCAAGGTACTTGCTATTAAAGGTAATAAATAAAAGTGCAAGAGAGAAGCAGGAACCATTGATCACAGCCCTCTGCATCCTCAGTGGTCACTCTCTAGGCACGTCCTGGTGGAGTAGTGGTTTGATCAACAGCTCCAGGCTGAAGTGCATTCACATACATTCCCAAGGACCCAGGTTCACATCCCTGGCCAGGAAGAACAACCAAGACGCACAATTAATGGCACACAGGCAACCAGTTTGAACTAAAAAAAAATAAAATGGGAGTGCTTTTTCCTCCTCTCTCCCTGCCTGCCAGCCTACTCACCTTCATTCCTGCCTGCACCTTTAAATTAGCTAATTAACAAAGTGACTATAATCAGCTAGAGAAAGTGAGAGAACCACTTTTACCAACTTCAAACCAAAAAAACCTCTGCAGAGGCAAACAAGCAAGCCAGGCTGCCCCGTCATCAGAATCAGGGCCTTCCGAGGACTCAGGCCCTGACTAGTCATACTTACGGTGCCAGTAGGACTCTCAAATATTCCAATCTTGCCTGTCTCCAACACCTGGTATAGCTTTTTCATGAAGTCTTTCTGGATGGAATAGGGTGTGAAGGGAAAAGGGAAATGCATGCCATCCACCTCCTGGGTTTCATTATTAGCCATGGTCCTAGACAGAAAAAAATAAACAAACAACTAATAGCTCTCTGATGAGCCAGGAAGTATTGACTTGAAATCTAGAACAGTCCCTATGAGCAGTCTCAATACCAGTTACAGAATTTCTCCTCAGGTTGTACATTTTCTTGCAAACAGTGACCCTGTTTTCGCCATCATGAATCTATTTTCATGACGCCATACCAGGAGCATGCAAGCTACCCAGAGACCTTATCAGAAATGGCAGAATGCGGCCTCTGAGAACCTCTCAACGGTAGTCCCTGCCATTTCACCTGGATGCCTTAGTTCCTTGGGTACCTTTTAAACGCTGCTAGGAAGCACTGGGAGATTTCCTCTGGAAGACGGGTCCCGGGATGCAGGGTGTTGCTCTAATTACTTGCACAGCATTCTCCTCTCACATCCCCAAAGTGCAGCATTCAAGTGACAAAGCACTCTCTCCTGTCATGAGGACCTGAAATCATGACACACAGGCAGAGAATCAAGAATATGGCTTTTTGACATGGCACAGGTTAGCATTTACTCCCTTATTTTAAAAATATCATTAGTTGCTCCTTAGTTTATCGTGATGCGGGGAATGGGGTTCAGAGGTGAGAGACCAAGAAAGAATTCTTAGGTACTTTAAAACGCTGTAAGTCAGTAAGTTTATCAGGAGAGAAGAGAAAGCACAGGGACCAAGACCCGTGGGCAGGCAGGGAGTTGCTGCTGTGCTGCAAGCCTGCGGGGCAGCTGATACAGGTCCTGGCCAGGCATGGGAGGGGGCTTTGGGCAGAATATGCTCCTAGAAAAGCATGCTTTTAATCATTAAAGGAGTAAAAACGTAATGGTGGACATTAGGGTGAGATAACAGGTAGGGAGGGCATTCTGTGAACTTCCCAGGGTCTGTGAGACGGTCCCTGCTACCAGTTGAAATGTATGGCATTTGCAAACTTTCCTGGGGTCTGTGAAACAGTCCATGGTGCCAGCTGAAGCAATTTATGGCTTCCTGTTTCCTGGGGAGACCTGATCCATGGATGTAAGAACTTAAAGAAATGCTGAATTCCTTTTCATCTTTCTCTGATCAATCCCAGTCCATTTCCAGTAAAACCAGAGCTGCCTCCTACAGATTTTCTGGCCTCAAGAAGTAAGAGATGTCTGGTTCCAGACTGGGGAAGCAACCTTCACAGGGACTCAGCCCTGGCTAGAAGAGCTTCCCAATCCTGTGACCACAGCATTTCTCCTTCCTTGCTAAGGTCCCCAAAAAACCTCTGTGCTATGTGTAGTTCATCTTTCTCCCCTTTTGAACCTAAATTATCTGAGATAGTTTTACACACTGTGTCTTCCTTTAACCACCAGTAGGATGGCTGAATCTTCCATTCAGGCTCCCGGTTCTCCTTGCAAGTCACTGTTCGCAGCTATTTGGCAGGCCCATGTCTTCTAAGCATATATGTTGATAAATCAGTTACACCTTTGCTACAGGACCAGCCTCAGTAAAACAAAAGATGATGTCAATTCATCCACATTCATTTTATTTGCCGTATTGTCCTTATGATCACAATTCCGGGACAGAGGTAGTGGAGAAACCAGAAGAACTTTCACTTAAAACGAGGACAATTCCATACTGAGGGAGGCAGGTAACAGAAAATCATTACAACATTAAGGAATGGGACAAAGACACATATTGAAAGATTGAGAATTGAGATTAACTGGGAAAACCAAGAGCAGGAACCATCAACAGGGTGGAACTTGCAGACTAGAATGTCAGCTTTCAAGATAGCTCCAAGAACTTCACCAACAAATACCCAAAGACTGTCATTCTGCTCAGTCACATGGAGATGCAGCCACTGACTTCTGCTAACCCAGAATTTCAGCCTGCATATGGTGCATTCAGGCCCCTCTACCTTGTAACTTGAGCTCCCAAGGCCAAGTGAAAACTTGTGTTTCTTAGTTCCAAATCCCAAGAGAAAATATCTGACCAATCTCTCCTTTTCAGAGGATCCCTGATCAGCCTATAGACACTGGGATAGGGGGAGGCACCCAGTCTGATCTAATCACCCTTACCTAGGGAATGATGAGTCTTTAATATTAAGGATTCCACGCACTTCCTCAGAGAAGGCTCTCCCTCTGTTTGGTTGCCCTTAGAGGGGCCAATTACACTCCCACTGGAGAAAGCAAAGTGACTCCAACTCAGACAACACTCTCTAAGGCCTATGACCACTGGCTGCCCTCTTCCAGACATTTAACCAAAACCAGTCCTTGGAACTTGTGAATTCATCCCTAAGATACTACCCTAAGATAACTTTAGGAGAATAAAGATGACTGGGGCATATATTCCAGGATACTGGCTTCAGCGCTCTTACATTAATCTTTACTTGAAAGTTTAGATAAACACATACCAGAGAGGTAATCAGAAGACCCTTTAGGCGTGCCCTGGTGGAGTAGTGGTTAGGTCAATCACCTCCAAAAGGAACAAGTCACGTGCCCCCTGGGGTCAAGTCCCAGCCTCAGAGGTGGGGGCTGGGGGGGGCAATCAGTGTGACCAACCAAATAAAAATTAAAAATAAAGATGCTTCTTCCTCCTCTCTCTTCCTGCCTGCCTGCCTACTTGCCTTCATTCCTACCTGTACCTTTCCTTCCAAAAAAAAAAAAGAGACAGAGAGAGAGCTTGCCTGGCATGGGGGCTAGAGGGGAGGTTTCTGTTCTTCAGAGGTGTGGGTAGAGGAGGTCCCTCAACCAAAAGGTGTGACTTTTAACATCTAGCCCAAGGGTCAGTTCAATGGTTTCAAACAACTTGCATATAGCCTCACAACTCTGCACAGCATTTTTATTATTTCTGTTTTAGAGATGAAGAAACAGACTTAGAAAGGTTCAGCAACTGGCCCATGGTCATTTATCAAGTGGTTGAATGCAAAATTTTACCCACATCTACCAGATCTCCCAGCCCCTGAGCGTAACAGTTCATCACTCTTCCTCCCACCAGGATTAGTAGAGTGAAAAGAAAGACTTGGTTACCAAACTTTAGAATGACAACATGGAACAATACAGAACTAAAGTAATTATTATTTCACTTTCCTGTGGGTGGTAATTATGGCTCTCCTTATTTCAGAAGCAGCACATGCTAAATCATAAGTTGAGGAAGGTTTTATCTAAACCCATGAATAATGGATTCACTAAGCACTACTGAGGAATTGGGTCTAACTTTTTCTGACCTCTTCAAGTTGGCTGCGTAGAGGTCAACCAGGGCCTCCCACACCGGTTCTCCCTAGAATTCCCCACCATCATTAAGGCACAAACCAGCACAGCAAATCTTATCCTTATTAAATGAGGGAAAAGGCTCACCCCTGTGGCTTAGGTGGCTGAGACGCTGGTGTGTGGACTGATGGAGCTAAAAAAGAACACCCCGAGTCTCTCAGAACTGGTCTCTTGTACATGCATCACTCTGACATGAAGTGCCAAGGACAGTGGAGGACAGATCCAGAGGCAAAGGAGAAGTTCCAATTCTTCTCAACCCTTAGTCCTAAAAGAAAGACATCTGCTATCCTGGGCCTCCACCCTTCTCCCAATCCAGGTCTTTTGCCCCTGTTCAATAGAAGAATGTAGAAAGGGGAGTTATGTATCTTTACTTTCAAAGTCAGGATGAGTCATTCCTCCTCACCACATGGTGACCCCTCCTTTCCTTTTTATGCCTCAGCAACATATGTGGGTCTACCCCAGCAACTGCAGAATTTACTGCCATGTAAATTCTCCTTACATGTTATTAAGCCAGGGCTTTCCTCTTACTAACTGTGCCTAAGGTTAATTCATTCATTTGTCTAGTCGATGAAGAACCTCAGAGAAATGGGGGAACTCTTCCTGTGACCCCCACAGAACCATGTGAAGCCCAAGAGCCCAGATTCATGACCTAGGGCCAGGGTGAAAAACCAAAATACAATGAAAAATTATTTTTCTCCTCTTTAAAAAATAAATATATAAATGAGGGAAGAGACTTCAAAGCACCTCAGGTACATATTAGTTCTGAAAGTTCATTTTCTTCAGATCCCAATTACCACTCCTTATTTACTTGGGGATAAACTACTGATACAGAATTGTCTTCCTCTTCCCACCCACAAGTTAAAGAAAGCCCTGCTCCCCAGTGTGAGATTGTATTTGAAGATAGGGCTTTTAGGAGGTCATTAAATGAAGTCATGAGAGTGGGACCTGGTCCAACCTGGTGGAGCAGTGGTTTGGTCAACTGCCTCTGGCCAAAGCACAGGCCACATGCATCCCAAGGATCTGAGTTTGAGACATGGCTGGGGAGAACCACAATGTACAACTAAAGAAAAATAAAGTGCTTCTTCCTCCTCTCTCCCTCTGCCTGCCTGCCTGCTCACCTTCATTCCTACCTGAACCTTTCGTTAGAAGCAAAAAGAGGGGGGCCCTGGTGCAATGGTTAGGTCAGTCGCCTCTAGGGGAGCACAGTCCACATACAGCGCAAGGACCCAGGTTTGCACATCCCAGGTCCAAAAGAAAAAAAAAAAAACCAATGTAAACAACTAAATAAAAATTTTCTTAAAATGCTTCTTCCTCCTCTCTCTCCTACCTACCTGCCTACTCACCTTCACCCCTGTCTACCTGCACCTTTCCTTTAAAAAAAAAAAAAAAAAAAAAAAGTAGGTTCCTAATACTTATAAGGGTTGGTGACCTTACAAGAGGAAGTGAGGGAAGAGGGGACTCTTTCACAACAATGTGAGAGCACAGTAAGAAGTTGGCCTTCTGACTCATTCGTGACCTTGCAATTCCCAGTGTTGTGAAGTGTGAGAAGCCTGGTGTTGAAGCCACCCAGCCTATGGTACTTTGTTATGGCAGCTGGTGGAGAAGACGACGCTCTTCCAGATACTGTTCTGCACCTACAACTGATCTAAATTCTCCATATACATGTTATTAAATTTGGACTTTCCTCTTACTAATCGAGACTAATGGAGTAGTGGTTACTGTTCATTTGTTCATTTCACACACGTAAGAGACCGCATGCAGCCAAGAGAAGTTTATCCACACCTTCAGTTAGTCCACAGACAGCAGGATGCAGAGATGCGCTGCTCCAGTAGCTGGGGAGATGCCTGGCCCAGAACCCCACCATTCTCACCTGCTCTGGTCTTCTGTCTCCCCCAGAGTTCTCACATTGTGTACGAAAAATCTACTTCATTTGTATTTACATCTACTTTTATGATATTCCCTCTAACAATCTGGCCAATTCCACTCATCTCAGCTCTTTCACTGGACCCTACGAGAGCAGAGCAGTGTGGACTCTGAGGTCACCGCCAATTTGGTGACCTCAGCTGCAACCTTGCTAAAGTTAATATCGCTAAGCCAAAGTTTCTTCATCTGCAACAGAGGTACTCCCATCGCTGCGGTAAACACTAACTAAAACGATGTATACAAAGCGCTCAGCCTAGGCGCGCCCGAGCCCCGACGCAGCGCGCAGCAGTGAAGAGCTCCTCCCGCCGCCGGACTTCCACCGCAGGCCCCGCCTCCGCGAGCTGCCTTTCGCTCCAGCACCGCCTCCTCGCTTGTCAATCACATTAGCCACGTCCTATTGGAACGTTCTCGGTTTCCAACTCACGCCCTCCTCCCACTTTCTTTTCGTTTCCACCAAGTCTGCCTTCTCCTGGCGCTTCTTCTGGTCCTCCCGAACACCGCACTCACCTCCTTCAACGGCAGTACTGCTTCGCCTGGGACTCCGCTGAGTTTGCAGCCCCGGCAAAGCCGGGAACGCTCAGCCTCAAGGGGAGCGCGCTTCGCTGACACACCTCCCAGCCGCTGCGCGTGCGCACCTGGGATTTGGCGGGGCGGAGGGTTTTCTCTTTTCCCGCCATTGCGCTTGCGCAATCTGTAGTCTCAGGCCCGGCTGTTACTCTGGCACCGGAAGGTTGAAAGTGGTAGAGCTGGAGGGCTCAGGTTTAAATCGGAGGCTGGAGTGTAGTCCCAAGTAAACTCAAGGACCTGAGTTCGTGACCCGGCACGAAGGGGAAAAATAAAAATGAACAAATGCATAAAATTAAAAACGCTTCTTCCTCCTCTCTTTCCTGCTTGCTTTAATTCTTTTTTTCTTTTTTCTTTTTTTTTTTTTTTAAATAAAAGGAACTTTACAGACTGTAGTCAGGAATCCTGACCATAACCTCTGGCCTTGGTGCCCTTGATCCTCTGCCCTCTGGCCAGGGACAGCAGGGATGTTTGACCGGTGGGCACTGTACCAAGCGCTCGCTTGTCTTCATCTGCTTAGCTGATATTTACCAAACATCTGGGGGAGGAGATGCTATAGTGAGAACTGGAAAACCTGAATTCTGGTCCTGCCCCTGTTTTCGCTGAGCCAGGACTCACCTACATGAACAGAAGTGAAAAGTTTTGAAATAAAAGACTAGTACAAGGTCAACTGGTGAGACATGAGGCGAAACCCAAATGTCTCCCGAATCTTGGATCCAAATAGAATTTTAAAGATCTGGGAGGAGGACGAAGAACAAAGAAATTTCTACTTGCCTATGACTACTTAGCCCCTTTAAATACTGTCTACATGATAAGACATTTAAAATCAGTCGTCCTTGTCTGTAGAACCAGGATCGTTTTTCTCCTAAAATCTTGATTCCTACAGAGCAGTGAGTAGTAAACTGGGGTCCAGATTTGTTACCTAACCCAGCACACAGGCCCCAATAATGGACTCCTTGGTCTCTAAGCAAAGGAATTCACCCAGAAACTGAGAAATTTGCTCAGATAAGGCTCTAATTAAGTTCATGCATGAAGGACAAGGATAGAATTTTCCATTTATTTATTCGTTTAAAGGAAAAGTGCAAGCAGGCAGAGAGAGGAAACAAGCATTTATTTTACTCAGTAGTTCAAGACCTTGGGATTATATGGACTGCGTCTGGTTTAACCCTCTAGGCCACGAGGGGGCGCCAGACTTTCCAAAATTTTTAGAGTTGAATCCAGGACCTATTGGAGTACTATGAGCAGGCAGGTGCCATTTCTGTGTGTTGATACAAACATAAGCAATTGCACATGGCATAAAGTGAAACTCATGCTATCTGATAACACCAAAGTTCTGATAACAATGTGTATTAGGGAAAATCTTACATTTTAGACAATCAAATTAAATTTTAGCAAACTGACTAAAACTGGGACAGAATTTCAAACTGTTAGGATAGATTGTTAGTTATAAATGAGACAGGGTGAAGCAGGGGTTTGCAGATGATGGAATGGCAATGAATGTTGAAACCATTCAAAATCACAAGGCAGAATGTTACATATGTCACGTCCTCAGCAATGGAATGAGGAAGGGGGTGATAAGAAACCCTGTCGCAGTTCACCTTGGTGGTGTAGCAATGGAGTGCAGTTCGTGTATGTTCCAAAGTCCTGGGTTCATGTCCCAGGACCAGTGGGAACAACCAAGATGCCAAGATGAACAACTAAATAAAATGC
>RJWH01004008.1:0-125776 GCA_004363575.1 Solenodon paradoxus | reverse complement strand
CCCCCCCCCCCCCCCCCGCATTTTGTTGATGAGGAAACCAGGGTTCAAAGTGAATTAATGACTTGCCTGTAGCAAAACAGCCAGTGACTTCAAAATAGCCTTTTAAATTCTATCAGTTTAATGTCTGGCATCCCCATGTCTACTGGGGAGCCACGATGGAGTGAAAAGGGTCTGCTTTTGTCTGCTAAGCCCTGGCAGTGGGGCCTCTGAGTGCTGGCTTCCCCCTCTCCTGGTCACAGTCAGTGCACCTGCTGCTACTGCTTCTGATGTCACCTGTGCCCCTGCCCCCCTGGCCAGCCCAGGCCGTGCCCATCTGGAGCAGCGACCCCTCGGTTTAGTTTAGACAGCTTTAGAGACAGTGTCATCTATACCGAAACAGCATGCTAGCTAAGAGCTAAGGGTCTTTTGAGCTGTGTGGCCTTGGGCTTGTTACTGAACCATGCTGAGCCTCAGAATTTTTTTTAATGTGCAAAACGGAGGTTGACACCAGAACATACCTCACAATGTTGCCACGAAGATGAAGTCAGACGAGGTCAGGACAGCACCTGCTCCACAATTAGATGATCGATATTATTGACTGCCTAGTAGTCCATCCCGCGTCTTAGAACGGAAGAGCAGAGACAACCTGGAGATCGCCGAACAACGGGTGGACAGGATGAAGAGATTTGGAGCCTGTCACGTGAAAATTTGGAAATGCTGAGAAGAAATTATTTCTGGAGGTTTTGGATTTGGTTTGCAGCAGGGTCTGCTCTCTGTGGGCCCCAGGGCTGAATCAGACGAGAGAGACGGTGCCGCTGGAAAGCAGTCCCGCCTGAGCCAGCAGGCGATTGTGGGATGGTTTGCGAGACAACAGGTGACCTTGCAGAATGCAGACAGTGGTGAACCTGGTCCACAGGGCTTCCTTGGGGATTTAGTAGCAGATACAACACTCCTGGCTTGGTGCCTGGTACTTGGGGAACTTGGCTGCCGCTCAGGAGATGCTAGCTTCTACGGGAATGATGGTGTGCCGGAGCTCTCGTGTTAATGATGACGTCCCAGCCTGAATGAGGGCCTGAGCTGTCTACGCAGAGATGCTGAGGGGCTGTGAGGATGGCTGACCCCACTGTCTCTCCCAAAATGGAACCCTGGGGAGAAGACTTTAGGAATGCACGGTCTTCTCTATTTTCTCCTCATGATAGCCAAGTGACAGAATGCCACTCCTGGAGAGTGTGACTTGTGCCCCCACATAGTGGGCACACAAGGACTAGTATGGATTTCTACCCAGAGGGTGCCAAAGTCCTTGCTGTGGTGGGCACTGTCCCCACTACACCTTCCCCGCAATCAGGACAAAGATGGATGCCCTCCACATATTCTAGATACAAGTGGGAGTCTGACATGGGTGTGTCTAGGTTAAAGGAGTCCTGCTTGGGGGGTGAAGGGACCCTTACTGTCATCATCTGAGAGGTGGCAGCCAGAAGTGGAGGGACTGGGGAGAGTTTGGAAGCTGCATTGAAAGTCTGACCTCTGAGGAGGAAGCTGAGGTCCTTAATGGGAGCAATTCAGAAAAACCACTCACTGGCCTCTCCAGACAAGAGTCAGCTCCAGCAGGGACCCAAGATTCATATCCCACCAGCAGGCATCTCCAAGCTGCTCCAATGTCTCCTCTCCCTGGCTGGGCATCGGGGCTTGGATGTGGGGGTGACCATGACATTTTGCCATTCAAATTGGGCCATTGTTTTGAAACAAGGAACTAGAAAAACTTCATTTTTGCTGCTTACTCTGTAAATCACAAAGCCCTGAGGACCCCGTTTTCTTTCTAGATAATCAATGTCTCTGGCAGTGAAACAGAAACCTTGGCACCTGGAATGTTAGGTACCTGCCCAGTGATGAAAACCTTGGCTGGAGGGGTTTCTGATCACTTGCTGACATCTAGGAAGAAGTTAAATGTCAAACAGATAGCTTAATACATTTTGGGCATGACCTCTGCAATGTAAACAAATAACCACTGGTTTTGCTTCTGTAAACCACTTATGCACATACCTGGCACACCCAGAAAAACCAAGCTTTAAATACCCTGTGCTATTTGGGCTTGGGGCTGCTCAATTTGGGTGGTGCTCTCCCCCTTGTAGTTAAATTCTCTTTACTCTGGTGTGTGTCTCTGATCTCCTTGGTTACTTTGTAACAGTTTGTGTGAGAGGGGGGCACTCTTGCTAATCATGTCTGGGCAACCAGCAGAAACCTGGAGTTTCTGGGGAAATGCTCAGATAACTCTAGCTGCAACAACTAGAGAGGAAGGGAGGATGAGGAGGGGTGGGAGAGAGCAGACAATGCAAGTGTCTGGGTTTAAACCAGGCCCCATGCTACCCAGGGAGGAGGGGTAATGCTTCAGCTGAGTACAGCCTGGAGTTTTCTTATGCTGATGTGAACCCTGAGATGCCTGATATGGTCAGTCCAGAAAAACTTTGGCACTTCCTACGATTTCATCCAGCAGCAGGCAAGAATAACAGGGAGGGGTGGATCGGTAGGGGAGTGCAGTGAAAAAAGTAAAGTTGAGTTGTGAGTCCGTCTTACCAGGTGTAGCACTTTCAACAAGACATGATGGGTCTCATGGCAGTAATAATGGGACCATTTAATAGCTGAGGTGAAAGAGTGAGAAGGTAAAGAGACGCCTGAATCCATTGGGGTGTCATCCATCCATCTTGCCATCCAGCACGATCAGTATGTGCTGACACTGCCCAGATGCCAGGACTGGCACCAAGAGGCCCTCGAATGAACACCATGGACACAAGCCCTGCCAGGATGAAGTTTGACTCAGATGATGCTAATGGATCCACCTGGCAGGTGGTTCTCATGAGGCCCTAAGAAGCAGAGACAATGATCTCTTTTTGTAGATAAAGGATTTGAGGCCCAGAGAGAAGAAATGTTCCTGGGACACAGCTTCCAGGGCCAAGAAGCAAAACTAGATGTTAAATGATGATAGCCACTCTCCAGGATCTTTGTATTCTCTGTCAGCCCTCTCTGGACAAACCTTTAGAGCACCTTCCATTTCTCTGTGAATGTGATTTGAAGGAGACTTTTCCATGTTCTTCTATCCCAGTGCCATTTGTTGAAGCTCTTTGCCGTCAGTTGTCACCAAGAGCAAGACCTCTGGGAATGCCTGGGGGGCCTGGGAGGGGCTGCGTGTCATTTCCGTTGCTGATGAGCCTGGTACATGTTACGGGCAAATTCACCCTGAAATAATAGGTCAGAGATTAAAATTGATTTCTAACCCAACACTGTCAAGGAACATCTCTGCACTGCCTTTTGGGATGTGACTTTGCTACCCACTTGTGCAGAGAGGTTAGATGTCATTTAAAAAGATGCCAGCATGCTTGTCCTTGATGGATGGGCTGATTAACAAAAGCCTCAAGCTCATTCTAGGCCAGAGGGTGATCAACTCCCGGAAAAAAACCCATATCGCTCTGGCTACATTAATAGGAGACCAGTGCCTGACCAGGGAGGTGATGGTCTAGGGGGCTCATCAGTCTGCTTTAGTGTATGTTCACTGGGCGATGTTAACAAGGTAAAGTCCACTTAGAAGAGGGTAACCAGCATTGTGAAGGATCTGGAATTCAAGTACTATGATGGATGTTTGAGTTAATTCTCGACCTTCCTTCTGGGAAGAAAGAAGAACAAGAATGCTGCCTTCAAGGTTTAGAAGGGTTGTCTTGAAATGGAGGGTGTAGATTTTATTCAGTGTGTCTCCAGGAGGTTGTGGGCAGACATCACAAAATGACAAGTTTGAGCTTCCGATAAGCAAACGATCTCTACCCATCAGGGCTACCTGATGTTGAAGAGTTTGACTTGTGGAAGTCTGAGTTCTTCATCTCTGGGGTTTGTATGGAGCCCCTTTATTTGCTCATCCCCTTGCACAGAAACCCACAGCAGAGAGAGGGTCTTTGCCCAGGGAATTCACCTGGGCCTCATCTACTCACACCCTACGCTAGTCAACCTTGAACTTCAGCCCCCTCATTCTCAACAATTTCATCTCGATCCCTTTTCGAGTCTGTTTTAGAGTATCTCTTCCTCTGTGTCCCTTAAATATGTCTGTGTCAGGACCTTTCTCTTCTCTCCCTATGTCCTCTTACTAGACACTTTCTTCCGTTCCTTACTCTTAAGCTTCCTATCACCATTTATAGGCTATGGCATCTGATCTGGGAGGATTAGATCTGACTACTTAGAAAACTCCCCAATTCCAATGACAAAGCAAGAGAGGAGCCTCACTCTTTCTCATATTAACGAGTTCTAGTGGCAGGCAATATAGGGTTGCCAGGGACTTAAAAATTCAGCTTTCTGCCACTATAGGCTCAGCTTGAATTCTACCTCATGGTCAAAGATGAATACTTGCAGTTCCAGCCATCACATCTGTATCCTAGGGAACAAAAAAGAGGATCTGACAAATGTTTCCCAATTGCGTGTTTTTCTATCTTATTAGTTAAATCTCAGCTGGTAAAAGTACTCTTTAGCCAGATTCAAAGGTGCCCTAAAAAAAAAAAAAAAAAAAAAAAAGAGTTCTGATCTTGAAATCAAAAAAAAGGAAGGATATAGAGACAGGCAAGTGTTATAAGTCTGCTGTAATTCCCAGAGGGCCAGCTCAGTCTCTCTGCTGAGCTGCAACCTGGCTTCCATCGCTACGCAGGGATCACTCCACCTGGATACCAAAGGAGCACCGCAGAATTTTCTTACCATGCTCTTTTTTAGGCTATCATATTTCAGGACTTCCCCCTCTATTTGCCCTGTTACCCCATCCAAAGCCTGGTTGTCGTGGTGATGCTGCTCTCACTGGCTCCATCACTCAGCTAATCACTGAATCCTAGATGCTGCCTGAAATCAACCAGTTCCCTCCATCTCTCCTGCCTCTATCCTCATCCATACCCCCACTGCTCCGGCCTGACTTACTGTATCCTGGCCATGACCTTCTCCTGCTTCTACAACAATACCACCACATTGTGCTCTAAGCACGCTCCTCCCTCTTTGGCTTTCCCTGCAATGCCCCTCATGAGTAGACCTTGCTGATTCATCAGAATCTTTCTTCCTGCTCCTCCCCCAAGTCTCCCCCTCCCCTGGATGTCCTTGGTATTTTTGCTTCCTCTCCTCTCAGAACATCCTCACTCACCTTTTCTTTGTGTATCACACCTCCTCCTACATCTTTGCTCTCTTTGCCTGACTCAGCTCTATTAGTCATTCCTCAGATCTCCCTGGAAAAGTACTTTCTATTTTTCTCCTAAGCGTGCATATATTGAACATTTACTCTGTGCCTAGCAGGACGGTTAGTCATGTATATTGATGTTCTCATTTTATTTTTCTCCTGGAGCCTAAATGATGGGAACTATTAGTATTCTCATTTCACGTGTGTGGAAACTTGACAGGTAAGTCACATAGAGGGGAAGTAGAAATTCCAGAACTGACTACCTGGTATGGTGCCCTCAAAGCTGTCTTTAACCCTCAGGTAAATCACGTGCTTTGGGACACCTCTGCTGCTTCCTCCATAGACTCTGCCAGGGGCTGGAGATGAGAGCTGAAGCCCCACTCAGGCATGACTTCCCCTGATAGCTCTCCTTCCTGAAAACCAGCATTGCAGTAGCCTCATACTCTCCAAGCATCCTGCTTATGGGGTTCGGTTGCACAGGTACAGAGCTGGTTTTGGGGGCCAGACAGTGGGGTTCTTAACTGCATCCCACCATTGACTGTGACCTGGAGCAATTACTTAACCTTTCTGTGCCTGGGTAAAATGTGTGAAAATATAAAATGGAGGCTAATGATGCCTTCTGCATGTGATCATTATGAAGAATGAATGAGGCAATTTTGTAATTATGATATCATCCAGTATAGCAGAATAGAATATACAATTATGTACCTAACACAATTAGGTAATGTAATAGTAATATTGTAATGTAATATAGTGTAATATAGTATAACAATACACATGTATATACCTAATATAGTCAGGTAAGGCTACAATAAAAATATAGTGTCATACAATATAATGCAATAGAATAGAATAGACAATTACATACCTACCATAGTTAAGTCATACCATAATGAAGGTTTGTATTCCCCAATTTGTATATTGACATCCTAGCCCTAATGCAGTGGTATCTGGAAGTAGGGCCTTCGGGAGGTCACGAGGTCATGAGGGTGGATTAGCGGCTGGGTCTGGTACTCTTGTAAGAAGTTGTTCTCTGCCAGGCAAAGATACGACAAGAAGCCAGGAGATCATACTGCCAAGACTCTAATCTGCTAACACTTTGATCTTAGATGCCTCTTTCCCCAGACGGGGAGAAATAGATATTTGCTGTTTGAGTCACCCAGTCCAGAGGAGTGAGCAGCAGGCTGACTGGCTATGCTAGGCATTTGATACAGTGCCTGGGACTTGGGAAGCCCTCCCAGAGTTGAGAGCTGCTATTCTCTTTGTTGTTATTACAGAATACACGGAACACGCTGCCTCTCCTGTCTCTTTAGTTGTTCATGTGCCGGCCTGGCTCTGGTGCAGACTCGGGGTCTTGAGGACAGATGCCAGATTGAGCCTTCTGGGATCCCAGTGTCTGCCTATCCCATTTATCATTAATGACAGCAGAAAGGAAGGCATGGTGACTTGTCATCCCTGAACTTCCTTCTAAAGGAAAGACACACATAGCATAATTTCACTTACATGTGGTATATAGCAAAACCAAACAAACTCAACAAAAATTGACTTTAGTTCATAGAATCAAATGAGTGGTTACCAGAAGGGAAGGGAGACGGGGAGGGTCAGCTGGGTAAAGGGTCAATTTTATGGTGAAGCATCAAATTGTACTCTTGGTGGTAAACGTGATACATTAGATAAGGGTATTCATTGATGACAATACACACCCTAAACCTATATACTGTTATGTTCCTCCAATAAGATGAAAAGTAAATCAGCAAATAGTGAGGAATATAAGATAATAATAGGCACAACATGGGAAAGTTGGGTTGCATGACGGTTGGCGACATGGAAGGTTTACCTGGAGAAAGATCATGGTCGCTCCTGTGGGCGACCTGCCAGCATTGTGTTTGCTCAGATTTTCACAATAACAGATGAGAGACTTCTTTCCTGAAAAGGTCTTGGAGGTGTACAGGCCATTACTCTGAGAGGCGGAGATGAAGGTGGACAGGCCTTTTCTGTGTCAGAGCCTACCTTCAGATGCCCAGAATGCCTGTCTGAGGAGGGCTCAGAATGGAGTGGTGGGTATGGGGACTCCAGAGACAGACAGCCCCCTCACTGTGAAGCACCCATCTGACATCCACCCTAAGCTTCAGTTTCCTCCCTTGATTGGAATCATTATTATTACTGGGGTTCATTATAGTTATCAGAGACCCTCTTGCAGAGAGATAATGGAAGAATTAGAAGAAATACATGAAATGTGCTCAGCTCTATGTTTAGCCACTTGGCACATTCCTGAAATGATTACCAGTTGTTTTTATTACCATTGTTTTCTCCTTCAGAGGGCTTCCCAGCCTGTACCTTTGGGCATAAACTGAGAGAATAGCTTCAGGCCAGTCACTACTTCATTCTGATATTTATCAATTATTCAGTAATTGGGAGAGTTTATGCCAAACTCTTTAAGGGTCTATCACTGAGAAGAATTGAGCCCTCAGGGAGTTTCTGATTTACTGAAAAAGATATGACAGCCTCTTAAATGAGAGCAAGTGATGGTGGAAGAATGTGAGGCAAGAATTAAAACTCATTAAACGAAGCTACAGTGTTTTGAAAATGCAGCCAACAGCAGATGGATGGCTAGACTGGAATAATTGGAAATATAGAGTACAGAATTCTTAAGAGTGGAGACCGTTGAAAGATGGCAAAATTTTCTGATCATACTGAGTTCTCAGTCTTTGATGCCCCATCCCTATCCTCTCCTGCCCCTTTCCCTCTTAGAACTTCTATTTACCCTGTAGGGCTGGATCCCAATGTTATCTCCCCTGGAAAAAGCTTCCCTCATCAACCTGTACTTTATTTTCATGCCCCTTGTGCATGTCTCAGTTATAGAGGTTCTTCATTTAAATGAATGATCAGTGAATCAATGAAGTATACCTACCCCACATTTCATTGCTCCTTTAAGGTGCATTTAAAAATGGTACCACTCTCCTCTTCCACAATTACTCAGTGAAATCCTGCCCTGCTGAGCAGATGATTGGCTAAGGAAGAGAATGTGACTGGAGTTGTCCAATCAGACAGAATCCTGGGACATTTTATGATACAAGATGGCAGAGGAAGTACTCTTCCCAGAGGCATAAAGGAAACCACAGGGAGGGCGAGGATACAGTTCAGGTTTGGCAACAGCTGAACCCAAAGAAATCAAATTCTGTGAGAATTTATTTTGTCTTTCATCTTGGTTTCTTCTCTACACATTGACTTTGTTCTCTCAGATCAGCTGTCTTCACACATCAGGAGATGGGACCACAGATGCTGAGCTTCACGCCAGGGGTAAGGGTCTACCACTTCAGTGGCAGGAGGGCTTGGACAGAAAGAAGTGCTCCAAGGTCATGTAACTGTGTAGGTGGGAGGTAGAGATATTTATTTACTTTGATCCAATTTAGATAAAATTTTGAGGATGATAATTAAACAAACAGAAGCAGAATCTTAACATTTAAGTAACAGAGGGAAAAAAAGATTAAAGAAAAATTAATTCAAGGACACAAAGCAAATTTAAAAAGGCATGAAAATAATATGAAGAAAGCACAAAATAGGATAGTAAAAATGAAAACATAAGTTCACAATATAAGTGGATTCAACTCATAAGTTGAATGATAGTTACTGAGAGGTGAATTAAAAAAAGAAAAATCTATCTCAGGGCATGTTTTAAATGGCATGCTCAAAACCTAAATGCACAGGGAGCTTGAAAGTGTTAAGATGAAAAGGTAGACTAGGCACTTTACAACCATGAGAAAGCCGTTATATTAACCTCGGACACATGCTTTCTAAAGCAAAGAGAATAATTAGGCATAATGACGGAATCGACATGATGTTAAAAGTAGCACTCGTTAGAAATACATAACAATTTTAAACTTTAATAATATAGCCTCAAAAATATATAAAAGCAAAACGTGACTGACTTAACAAGAATTGAACCCATCTATAATGAGTATGGGAGAGGTTATATCACTAGCAGTATTAGATCAAGCAGACAAAAATGTATAAGGACATAGATTAATAAAATAACCTCTGACACTCTCTAAGATACAAAAGATATACTGTATACTCAATATTAATGGATATGTATTTATTTCTAGCATACATGGTACATTTTCAAAAATTGGTCCATTTTTAGGCCATCAAGCAAATTCAGAAAATATAAAAGGATATTTTGCAGGCCAAAACTTCTGTCTATAGTACAATGATTAGACATAGAAAAATAAGTTTAAGATATTCCATATATTTGCTATCTAAAAATTGTACTTTAAATTATTTTATCGCACAGAAAAGAGCGCTTCCTGGAAACTAAGGTACATTTAGAACTGATCTAGAGGCTGGTTACTACGTGTAACATCCTGTGGGATCAGGAGAAAGTTGGGTGCAAGTTACCTGGGACCTCTCTGTGCTATCTTTGCAACTTCTATGACTCTATAAATTATTTCAAAATAAGAAGTTCAAGAATGAGTTTTCTCATGTCTACATCCTCTCAATGAGACACATTTGTGCGATGTTAAATGTATATTTCTAACCTGAAAGTGAGGCATCTCAGGCCCCTCACTTGACAAGTGGAGAAGGAACAGCTATAAGGAGAAAGGTGTAGGAGGATATTTCAACACCGCTCCTGTGAGCAGAGGTGCTTCACAAAAAGTCAGAGAGATGAAATCCAAGCTAACCCGTCATCTTTGCAGCTCCCTAAGCTGCTCTGAGATTCAGGATCCTCAGTTGTCTCACTAAGACAATATGACTTAGCTCTGTGGATTGTTGTCAGGTCTCTGAAGAATATGGTCTTAATGTCTATTACTCAGTAGACTCTCTATATACCACAGACCTCTCCCTCATCCCCACCAGCCCATCCTCGGTCCCAGATCATCAGGGTCCTTCCCACAGTGTCATAGGTGTGTCACCCGACCCCTCACTTTGGGGTAGTGAGACATTTTGCAATTGTGTGGCAGCAGCTATGGTTTTGAAGGATGATCACTTTTTAATGACTGAGAAGGAAGTTCAAGGGCATTTATTAGGCAGTGCCATGTGACTCAGAGGCAGACAAGGAGGTGTCAGACCTAAGGTATGAAGTCGTCAGAATAAAGATTTAGAGAAAGTAGGAGGTGGAAGAGAAGTGGTGGGGGAGAATGAATCCAGTCAGTCAGTCTAGAGGTGAAGCTCTGGTGGATTTATCACAAGAATGGAGCCCAATAAACAGTCTGGATGATGAGATTTGAGGTGTGAGCCTCTGGTCTGGAGAGAGACTTCTCTCTTTTGGATAGGCGTGTCCTAAGAGACTGGTGATCAGACTTACAGGAGGACAGGGTACCTGTGCCCCGGTGTCCCGATGTTGGTCTCACTGTCTTAAAGCAGTCTGTGTGTTCCAACAGCTCTCTGCGCTTGAGGTATACTGGTGATTCTCAGTGTAGGATGGTTGTATGCAGTTACGGACTAAAGATTATGCCAAGATTTTCACGGGCAAAGCCTGTGACAAGCGTGGGTACTCTTGCTTTGGTGAGTTGCTTCCTCAGGTTGGTGTCAGCAACAGGCTGCTGCATCGCTGGCTGGACCCAACATATGTTGGCAACTGCCTTGGAGAGGATGGAGTCATTGCCTTCAGAGGGAGGAAGGAGAGGAAGATGAGTCAGCAGCTGGCACTATAAATTTGGGGAAAATGGGGAAATGTGTTTATTTTGTTTAATCAGACAAAAACGTGATTTCCCTCCTCATCTCTGCCTTATACTGCTGAAGCAATAATAAGAGACCCTACCCAGGAGACATAGCCTACAGGGTCCAAAGTTATATAGAATAGAGAACAACTGAATTTCCTCAGAGTAAGTCATCTTAAAAACTTGATAAAAATGAAGCCAGCAAAGCAATTTGCTCAACATTTTCCCCTGCTACCAGTCATGCCTGTTGACATCTGGAAGGGACCAGAAAAGGTGCAGAGCTCAGAAGACCTTCCTCCGGTGCCCCCGAGGGGGTCACGGGAAATCAGTCCTCAGTTTCCCTTGGGGAAGGGATAAGACAGTGTTGTACCAACTGCTGTGGCATCTAGGATTCAGGACTTTCTGACAAACATCAAGGCCTGGAGCGGCTTCCTTCACGCAGTCAACATAAACCCGAATACTTGTAGTAAAGAGGTTTTAAAAATTAAACCTTATTGAAACTCATCACATACAGACATTTTATAACAGTGCATAGTATCACCCATTCCTGTGTGCAGGCTGACCTGCTTTGAGAAGAAGTGTTCCTGGGAACGTGAATTGTGAGACCCCGGGGGTAATTTGTATTGTGTGAAGATGGACTTTCTTTCCAGTCTTGCATTTCCTCCAAGCAGAGTATGCTGTATCCGTGGGCATCTCCACGTGGGAGTTCTGCTGAGTTTTTCTGGAGCTCAGGAAGAGGAAAAATGATTTATCGCATCATGAATGAAGCCAAATATTTGCACACCTTGCAATTCACCTAGTGCTCACCTGGTGTCCTGGCCATGACTGAGGGAGCCTACAGCCCGTGGAGAGAAGATGAGCTGAGGCGCCCGGTGAGCGAGCTCAGCCTCCACTGCTGTTTAAACATCTCTGACCTCGGGGGTCCTGGGGAGATTAATGAAAGTCGGTGAAGATCATTTCACCATGCACAATGCTTAGGTGGCTCTCTGCTGCTCCGCACCAGGCAGATTGCTTTGGCCCTTTTTCCCTGCCCACCCTGGTAGGCAGCTGCCAGGGTGCTGCAGACAATCGTTGCTGCGGTCAGCCCAGGGTGAAGGGTGGGCACCCAGTCAGTCCTTGGGAATGGGCAGGGCCAGGATTTGTGATCTCTGAAGTAGAGGAAGCGCTGTGTTCCTCGTGGAATAGACTTCTCATGTTCAATTCGATACCTCAGGTGGTGGGGAAACCCTCTGACTGCTTCACTAGTTTATAAATGATGTTTTCCTTTTGAAAGTGTCCAAGGAGGTAGAAGTTCTGATTTAGAAGCTTGGAATTTTCGAGCATAAAGACCATGAAAGTGAAGCACTTGGTCAAGTCCAAAGCCGGCGTGCACAGGGTAACCCAGAAAAAGAGGCCACACCTGTCCAGTCTCAGTCAGGTGGTGCCCTCTTCCCTACGCAGCCTCCTCTCAGTCACTGCCCTTGGAAAGCACAATGGTGATACACACTGCCAACCTGGAACCTTCCAGACATAACTGGGCTATCAGCTGGGTCTGAACAGGGGTGCTCCACCATCCTGAACCCCGCTGTGGGGAAATACCAGCTTCTCCAATGATTTCTGTTCTTCTCTAAAACTTAGACTCTCCTGGTTCCTTCTGCCTTGCAGATTCTGGGCTTGTGAGGATTGCCTCTGTGTCTAAAATGTTGCCTCTTTGCCTCTTGACCTGTGTCTCGCATGGTAAAAAGAATGCCCAGATGCCAAAGATACTTGATTTCAGACTTTTTTTTTTATAAAGTCTTGATGGGAGAGGGCCTGGACAGGGAAGAAAGGCTTACAGAGCAGCCAGGCAAACAAGTATTTAAAGAAAGCAATAGCAACATCGTATTTCCCTTTTTAAATAACTATTTTCCAAAGCATTTTAGGGTCACAGCAAAATTGAGCTGAAAGAATTCCCATACACCCCTATGGCAGATGCCATGTGCCCCAGTCCCTCCCACCCCGTGATCCAGGCTAAGCAGCTTGCACCGGGGGGCATGAGCATTGTGGTTGATGAATGCATGTTGACACCTCCCTCAAGGTCTTGAGTTTGCACTTTGGTTTGCTCTCAGCATCGTATGTTCTAGAAATGAATAATGACACGTGCCTATTATGGCAGCATGGTGGAGAGTATTCTCACTGCCCTAATCCCTTGTGTTCTTTCTATTCATTCTTCCCCAGATCCAACCATGCGGACCACAGAGCTTTCCATCTTTCTTCATTTAGTTTTCGTTAAAGAAGTGTCATTTGGAAATTAACTTACTTTGTTTAATAGCCCAGTCAACATGGGAAGAAGGAAAGCTTTGCCACTCTCATCTCTTTTGAGTTGATATAAGGAAAAAGAAAGTCTTGGCTTTCTGGTTTCAACTCCAGCCACAGTGAAGTCAACTTGGTCAGTTTCTTTACCATTCTTCTCCTTTGGCTTTAACTTTAATTGGTAAGCATTTTAAACAAAATCCAAACCAACCCAAACCCAAACAGCAACATAAAACCACAAGAAAGGAAGGGGAAAATGAAAAATAAAAATAAAATTATAAGTAACCCTCCCCACCACCGCCACACAAACCACTAAGTTTTTAGTGTCTGTATGGTTTAGTCTTTTTCAGACGGTCATGCGTTCGGAAACACACAAGATGCAGCCTTTTCAGATGTACTCCTTTCGGTTAGTAATACACACTTAAGTTTCCTCTATATAATACTGTGGGGGTTTTCGGGTTGCTCAAAGAACCCACGGCAGAGTTAGGCTAGTGAGCAAGCAGAGGTTTAATCAGCGGGTAAAGGGATGGAGCTGACCAAGGGTGGGTTCAGGGTCACTCCACGTATCAGACAGGCTCAGCGAGTAAGCAAGTTGGGGGCCACATACCAGACAAGCACAGCGAGTAAGCAAGTTGGGGGTCCATTAGTGGGGAACAGAGGGAGATAGAGGATGGAGCCAGCCAGGAGGCTAAGACCCCATTAGTGGGGACGGTGACTCGAGGCCTTGCCAGAATTTTTAAGGAAAAATCCCACATGGTGAAGAAGTAGGATAGAGAGAGAAGTCTGCAGACCAGGTTTCAGTTCCTGACTGACCAAGGTGATGTTGTCCTTGGAAATTATTGGTGGTCTTCTTCAACTGTAGTCATCCCTTTGTTTCTTGGTGAAGGGTCTGTCCTGGTCACACACTACACGTCTCACATGTCAAACTCGTCCATCAGCTTTCCTTATCGATCCAGATGCATCCACGACTGGGTGCTGGAGCCAGAGGCAATTCACTGTCCTGATAGTTGAACTTTAACCCCTGGTCTAAGGCTTGCTCTTGTGGGGGTCCTGACAAATACCAGTTCTTAAATGTCCTGCTCCCCACCCAGCCCCGGGCTCCTGGTAGATTCCTTTTCCCTCTCCCCGCTCCCGCCTCAGGACCTCAGTCTGGTCCTTGTGCGCTCATGAGCACATAGGTCTTCCCCTCAGTGGCACAGAGCAGCCTCTTCCATCCTCTCACGCCTCCTTGCTTTCCCCCACCCTCTCTGCAGTGCCTTGCCTGCTCCCTGGGCCCTCGAGTGTGCCAGCAGACAGAACTTTGCTCTTGTGGGTTAGACTTGCCATTATTTTTAGAGTTGAGACTGGGACCACTTGGCGTCTTCCCAGTTGAGACACTTGGTTTCAGTTCAAGTGTGAGATGAGGGTTGGGGAGGTAACGCCTCTGGTGGGGAACCTGCATGTCTCTCTAGCAATGTGGAACTAGTGTGTTGGGTGTGTGTTTGCCCAGATTAAGTTTTAGTGAGCTGTGATTAAAACTGGAAGAGAATATCAAACCAGGCAAGACACCAGGACCAAGTTGCTAAAGCAGGATGTATGGTGAGCCTATGGAGGTGGGTTCTGTTGGAAATAATACTCCCCATCTCCCAGCAACCACAGAGCTGTTCTGTGGGGGGCTCCATTAAAGACTGGGGCTACCACGGAGCAGGAGCTAGCCTCTAGAGAGGAGGTGGGCTCCCTGTCTTGAATAACACCCCTGCCCCAATGGGCCTTGGAACTACAGTCTCAGGCACCATTGTTTCTGGACATAAATGGAAATGAACTCTCTAACCACGGGCTCTGCAGGTATCCTTTTGCTTCCTGGCTGCTGGCTCCCTAGACATGGTCTGCACCCTTCTCTGATCCCCTTCCTTCCTTCAGCCCCTCCATATCATTGTCTTCAAGGTGCTACACTCATCACCCACCCTTTCCTTACAATACCTGTTTTTTACACATGTATCCACTCCCAGGCTTCTGCTGCCACTTCATTAGACTCAGCTGACTCTCCACTTGGGACTTTCTGCCCTAATCTTTCCTGAATCAGGCCAAGACAGTTCTCCCAGTCACCCCAAAGGCATTGAACACTGAATGCCTGGCAAGCCTATCCACCATCTTTCCACTGAAGCCCAGCCTTCTGCCTGACTTCCTCTTTCTATATTTGGGGTCTTCAGTGTGGGTGTACAATCTCTCTTTCAAGGTTCTTGCTTTCATATGTCATCACAGCCCAATTTTGTTGATTGTCCCTTCCTCTTGCATTTCTGTCTCCATTTCCCCATCAGCTCCTGGGGTGTCAAATCTTGGCCTCTCTGTCTAGGTCACTTACAGAGATCTTGAAGCTTTCCAGCTATGTCCCAAGTTTTTGCTTCAGTCCTCCCAAACATAGCTCCTGGATTAATCTTCTTATGAAAGTTATCTGACCTCCCCTTCCCCCTGCCCTTCAATAATACTCCATTGTCTGTTGAAGAGAAATCAATTGTTGACTTTCCACACATCTTATGATAGGATATCAACCAGTCTTGCTAACATTATTCATGCCTCAATACCAAATCCAATGATTCTCTGTTTCTGTATATGCTGTCACTCAATATTTTGGTTTATACTTTTCTCTCCATCCACAATACTCTTATCCTCCATCATTACCTACAAGATCCTACCTACGTGGGTGCGGTTACATGTGTCCTTTCCATAAAGCCTTGCCTTGTTGCTTCAGGAGCCCATTCTCTCTTCCTTTTCTAAAAGTAGGTTGTTTTAGTTTTAGTTTTGTACTTGCTGTTTTCCAATGTATAATTGTGTATTAAGATCCCCTGCCTTTAAGATTGAAGGCTCCCGAGACGAGGTACTATGTCTTTTCGCGTTTGTGTCTTTTAAAGCAAGCAATGTGTACTTAAATGGCTTGTTTAATAAGAATGACAGAAAGCACACTGGATCCCAAAGGAGTGGAACACAAGGATGGTGAGATTTTTATGAGTGCAGGAAGTAGGTAGAGCATGTGATAATTGACCTGCTGGGTGATGTCAAGGTAAGTGAATTCATTTACCTGGGCAGGGGCATGGGCAGGAGGCTTTGCCAGCAGAAGAGGAGATCTTGACAGCATCCTTCTCCCGTTTTACAATGTTGCCTCTGGCTGGCCTGGAGTGTGGACATGGGCAAGGCTCAGCGAGAACATGTGTTGTGTTGGATTATTCATTACGCTCAGAACAATAGGGAATTCTGCTGGGGAGAGCAGAAGAGTTTGCTGGAAGCCTCTGTTACCGCTCGTAATATTACATCCAAGTCTTTTGTGTAATGTAACCCATTTCCATATCCCTGGGGTGACTCAAAGTCACAGAATCATAGAATGTTAGAGTTGGAAAGAAATTCAAAGAAGATCTTGTCAAATCCACCAGTTTTATGGATAAGGAAATTCAGACACAGAAATGCGAAATAACCCTCCCAGGTTACACAGAGATACAAAACAGAGCCAGGATAAGGACTCAAGGGAGACAAGAATCAATATTTCTTAAGTGTCTGCTCTGTTCTGGTGCCATATGTGGATTAAGTGAGGTGAACCTCATGCCTCTGATTTGCTGGTAAGGACACTGAGAAAGGTGAAAAATCACAGTTCAGTGATTCCGTCCATGATGGAATCCAGATTGGACATACTTCAGAGAATGTCTTTTTACTTCATATTATTCCTTATTAAAAGATAAGTGGGTGCGAAGGGAATTGGCTTTGCCAACCAACATTCCCTGCACACACAGCACTAAGAAGGTCCTTTACAAAGACAATCTTATTTACTCTGCACAATGACCTAACGAGGCACTTATCATTTTCCTCCTTTTGATGAACAGTAACGAAAGTTCGAGAAGCTACAGAAATGTTCCCACAGTCATTCAGCTTGTGACTGGTATAACATGGAGGAGAACTGTCTATTTTCTTTAGTCTCTTCACTGGAACAATCAAGAGGCTGGACAGTTCCCACCCTTGATGTTCAGCAGAATTCTACTCCTCCTTCAAGGTCCAGTGCCAGTCATTTCTCTAGTTCTAAGCTTTCACTAAATGATGGCGTTCACCAATAAAGAAGAGGAAGAGCCCTGAATTCCTAGAGTGCGATGATCTTTCTCACTTAAGGACACTGACTCTCTTACACTATGAGCCTTATCTTATTAAATCTGGACAAAAGTGTGATGGGGGCCATGATTCTTTCTACTGAACACTAAATCCTGGGAAGAAAGGAGGCTGTGGTAATAACCAGACAGAAGGCACCCACGGCTACGATTTAAGTTTATGGCCCATTCTGAGAACCCCTTGGTTTGCCCAACATTTCATGAAGATTGGAATGCTACAGAGAACTGATGAAGGTGGCATTACCATGAGTGTGGAGGCTGATGGAAAAGCTACTGTCTTATTCCCATGGAGACAGTAATTGTGGCCTTGGATCTCCAGTACAGCATAGGTAATTAAGTGAACCGGAGATTGAAATACAGCTGCACAGTGTCCATTTAATGGGTGGGAAGCGGCTTAGAATTGGAATATAGTCCTGGCATAAGACATAGTCAAAATGGAGACACACAGCTGTGTGAACAAGATGACATGACATCTAAGGTTACTTCGAGAGTCACTGATTTTCAGATCTACACTTGGATCTCTCATTGCTTAGCGCAGATGCACAGAGATCCCAAGTGTGTTCATGATGAGGCAACGGCTGAACTCGACCCAACTCCCCATTGATCTGCTAAGGCATATTGAGTATAACCAATTTTTCACACCTCAACTTTCCTCTGATAACTAGTGGACAGATTTTTTGTGGTCTCCTAAGACAAATAAGTGCCTGATGTTTAGATGCTCTGGTTTGATTTATAAGCAACTCTCTGTTTGCGTTCCAGGATCTTGTCTTTTGAGCCTGCCCTTAAGCATTCTTCTGAAAGGACATCCCTAAAATCTATGTCTTTACCTCCAAACCAAACTGATAACAAAGAACATAAGGGGAATAAAATCCTTACTGTGAAACATCCAGCCACCCACCCCCTTTTGAAAAAGGTAGCTCAGATTTTAACTCAGTGGGTATAGAACTGATTTCAGTTGAATAGTTCAACTAGGATGGGAGGTAGAACTCATTGGATTCTAGTTCTAACTGATCTGAATGATGCAAATGAAAACACACACACACACAAACTAGAGATTATTATGTACCTAAATGAAATGATTAGAAATATGAAAACATTCTTTTTCCTAAACTTCCATTTTTGGAAAAAAATATATTCATTTTCATGTCTGATGTAAACCTCACAAAGACTTTGATTATCATAAAGGTAATATTGCTCATAAAAGCAAGAGAAAATTAGATCACCCTTTAAAAAACCTGATGATATTGGTTGAGTGGTAAGATTCCAGTGGAAATCAAATGTGCATTCCTATGTAATTAATATGATGGCCCATTGGAGAATTCCATTAGCAAGAGCTATTATGGAAATCTGCACAAATAATAAAAGTTTCTGGATGTTTAGGGGTATGTTTGAGACTCTTCTTGCATTTCCTAGTTTTCAAGGAAATCTATGTGGTTAAAAAAAAAAAAAGCAGAAGAAACCAGACTTAGAATTTTTTTGTTTGAATGTAGCTTGTCCCTCTCAGCCCTGACTTGTGTGTCGTGGATATGCGCATAAAGGCTGACAGGTGTGTTTTGGTTCGCTAACCTCTTACCTTAATAATGTCTCGCTCTGAGTCATCAGTGCCTTCCCATCCAGTCCTTTTCCTTTCAATTAGAATGTTTCCTAGAACTTTCAGGGTTTTCCCCTCATCATATTTATATACTGTTTTCAAGAAGTTATTTTTAGCAGCAAACAACATCTAAGTCTTGAAATGGATCAGCCTCCCCACTCGTCCTCCTTTTTAGCAGATTCTCTTCCTGTCCTTGTCACTGTGTACACTGACCAGCTTACCACCACCCCATGGAAAATGCTCTGCTGGAGTTCCACGGGGTGGGCATCGCAGCCTGAGGCTGCCTGGTGATTTAGATCTCAAGCTGTAGCACCCAGAACTCCAAAGGCAAGACTTTCCTATCAAATTTCAGAAGATTTGGTAACTCGGGCATCTTCTAGTTTCACCAGCCCTTCTTGCTATGGGCCAGCCTTTCCTGGTGTGATCAGGGAATGGTTAGAAAGCTGACGTCCCGGCATCCAATCAGAGCCTCTGGGGGTGAGCCTAGTGATCTGTGCGTTCATAGGCCCTGCGGGGATTCCACTCCTGTTCACTTTGAGAGAGCAGGTCATCTGGACTTGTTAAGCCTGTCCGGACCCTCAACCCATCTGGACTGGTCACCCCTAGTCTGTATTATTTCTCACCTCCACAGCTCCCCAGGACAGATGCTCTTTTCCCATTTGATCACTTTGTTCCTGATGTAATGTGCCTGGGGTGCTAACACACATGGTGCGAAGGGTTGGGAGTCCTGTCGTGCTATTCTTGTTGCTGCATTTGAAGCTGGTATGTGATTGTTGATTCCCTGTTCTCTAGTGCAGTGAGTGTGGGTTTCTTTGCATGTTCGTCCCTCCATCTGGCTCAGGGCTTATTAGACAGCAAGCATGGACCCCCTGAGGCCCTGGCTGGGTTAAATCATTTAGCCTTTACCACAACCCTGTCCCAGAGGCACAGAAAGGCTCAACAATTTGCCAAAGACTGCACAGCAGGCCCATGATGGGCCTAGAAGCCCAGCCCGCAGAGCAGCTCCAGAGAGCATGTTCAGATGCTGGCTGGCTGCCTCTCCTGGGCAGCGTTGCCTGGAGATGGTATTTGGCTTCACCAGCCCTGACCTCAGTGCTCCTGGTATCAGGTTTCTGTTCACCCTCTGGCTCTTCCAACTCAAAGAAGCTTCAGGTGTTCTCTCCCCAACATGATTCACCAGGAAGAATTAGAGGCTCATTTTCTGGGGCCTCTACTTTGAGATAAAAGCTAGTTCATGAGATGACCTTGACTCCTTGACTTTGAACCAGCCGCCTAGTTCTTGCTTAGATTGGGACCTCTGTTTTCCAAGTTTCTAGCTCCTTTCTCCTTCCCTGCTGTTTCTGGCTCTCTGTGTGGCCAGCATTCCCAGGTGTTTGCCTTGCTTTTGTGACCACAGGACTGGTCCTAAAGCCACACCCAGTCATCATATGAACTTCCTTTTCACCCCAGAGTCCTTGCTCCTCTCTCATCCATGCTTGCGGGCTGAATTCTCAACCTACCACTTCTATGATAGCAGACAATCATGGTTTCACAGATCAGACCTAGAGCCAGATTCTGGCTATGAATCTTGGCTGTTGGGCCACTAGGAATGGTGTGACTTTGGAACGTCTTTTAACCTCTCTGACTCAGCTTCCTCCTCTGTAACACAGCCTGATATCAGTAACCAGCTCACAGGTTTGTCCTGATCTTGCTTCAGAGGTGTCCACAAGTTTGCAGGCCTCACTCCACCTCCCTGGCTGGCATATTGGGCCATTGTTTTCCCTCTGTGTTGTCCACTGAGATTGCAATTTAAGTGGGTATTTGTGAAATGCATGGAATGTGATGGAACTCCCATTTCCCTTTGACTTTACATGACAAGGCTGCTTTGTCTCCCTACATACCTGAGAGGTTGAAAAGTCGGTTGGATGTTGGCAGTTAAGATGGGATGTGGCCTGTATCTACTCTGAGTCTGTGTTGAAGTCCACCCCTCATACTTTCGCTTCACAACTGCCTGCTAATAAAATCAAATTGAGAGCTGGCTCCATACCTGGATTGTTCAGAAACCCCTCAATTCTCAGAACACTAGTTACTCTCTTGCTGCAGGTGGGCCTTGGGGCTGCAGGCGCAAGAGAAAGAAAGCTGCACCTCAACGTCGGAGGTCAAGCAGCTCCTGACATGGTGCTCCTTGGACTGCAGAACTGTCCCCTCGCAACTGTGACTTTAGCAGAAGAGGCAGCCAGGCGGAGGCACATGTGTGAAAGTGAGGACAAGAGTCTGGGGCTGCAGGACTGGACAGGACTGCACTGGATGACCAGAGTAGTCTGGACGCCCAGGCCAACCCATGCCCTGTCTCTTAGGCAGTTACAGAATGGATGAGGTCCAACACATGCGTCTGTCCTGGTCCTTCTTCGTCCTCCACCACCAGGGCCCCCAGCTCCTCGCTCTCCTTTTTGAAGGAAAGGTGCAGGCAGGAACGGAGGCAGGCAGGAAAGAGAGAGGAGGAAGCAGCATTTATTTATTTACTTACTTGTTCATGTTGGTCGTTCTCCCTGGTTCTGGTCAAGAACCCTGGATCTTGGGCTTTACATACACTCCTCCAGAGCCTCGGACTTAACACCTAAGCCACCAGAGCGCACCTTGACTGCTCTTCCTTAAGCTCAGACCCCACTCGCTTCTGCTTCTCTGAATAAGATGTGTGAGTTTGTCAGTCGGGCCTCCAGTTTCAGGAGCGCTGTTTCCTGGCCTCTGATCTCACATTGTGTCCTCTATGGTAAAAGTAATTCCAGACCTTTGGGACAGAATGAGGGGGAAATCACACAGGGACTCTCACAGATCCCTGCCAGGACCCCAGAACTCACCTTAGTGGGTGGCTCTGTGCTGGCTTCCTCTGAGGGAGGCCTGACCCCTTCCTTTTCCTCCATATCTGCTCCTCCCTTTCTGCTGCTGCCCTAGACCTTCCCTGCATGGGTCTCCTTGAACTTCCCACAGCCCCTTCCAGAGCCTGCAAGGAGCAGGAGGGAGTGTTGAAGCCTCCCGGCGATGGCCTACCATCGGGTGTTCATTATTCCATGAGTCAGGAGTGCTGAACTGAGATACTCACCTATTTTAAACTCCCAGAAAATTGTGCCTTAACAGAATGATTTTGAAAGATTCTTCATCAGAAAGGTTAATCAGAGCCACATAGGTTAATAATTGCACCAAGGAATTCTACAGCTTCTGATAATTGACCTTATTGATATGTAAAGTGCCCTGTCTCTCACTTTGGGGGGTCCGGAGCTCTCCTCAGTCAATTAGCTTCTGCTCTGGCTGCTGCTTAGCTGTCAGGCCATTCCCTCTGCCTTCCCTCAGGAGCCCTCCTCAGAATTCTCCCCGGGTCTGAGGTCCCTAATCAGGATGATAGAGAAGCAGAGCAAAGAGGGGTGACATTTGTCAAGCTCATACCGTTTCCTAGGCCATCGGCTCTCTGCCCTTGCATGTCCACACAGCCAACTGGCCGTGAGTTCCAACCTGCAGAGGGAGCACAGCTGGTCCCATCTGACAGATGGAGAAATGGAGCAGGTGAATGACATCCTCAGGGTCATGGTTAAAGTGCCTTTGCTATTGGCTGGTTTCGTCCCTTCTTCAGCCCCGCCCGAGTCAGCTGCCCGGCCACCCAGAGTTTCTTAGTGCCTGGGGCTCAGGGGAGGACTTCCTCTCTACTTCTCGGTTGGCACTTGTGTCACCTTAGTGTTGGAGTCAGATGCTGAGGCGCAGGACTGTGGCTCTCCAGCAGGGTCCCTTCCGAGTTGCACGTTGTCCCTGGAACTCCATCTGGAACCACAGCATCTGCCTCGACTTCCTGTCACCTCCTTTTGGCCCTGAATCTGGTCTCCCTTCGAACACTGGTGCTGACAGCTTGACGGGCCCTGGAGGCTGGGGCAGGACAATCAGCCAACTTGACATGAAGCTCCAGCACAGCAGTGAAGAACAGGGAACATGGTGCTGCCTGTTTCGCCACTGAGCCACTTGCCCTGTGGATCCTCCTTGAAGATCAGCCTCTAAGAACCCAGAGACCTCAGCTATCAAGATCACAGTCTCCATAAACAGGTGTGGGCTGATCTGAGCTCTCTGGGGCCCCCACCCGACCTGGACTTGGAGACCTGGGTGGAAGGTAACATGCTTTATTTGAGCGTGTTTCTGGGCTTCAATACTCCTCAGCCCCAGATGGCCGGGGGAAATACTCGGGGAGCCTGGCTTGGATGGCAGGGTACACAGCTGACCCTCTCTCCTCCTTCTGATTAGCAGGAAGCTGAGAGAGCACCATGTCACCAGTCATGTGAATGGCCAGGTTATTTTTACCAATTTAAACATTTCAAAGTCAATCGAATGAAAATTCAGAGGACCTGAAACCTTGTGGGTAGGATGGGCAAATACACGAGGGGATTGCTCTGAGGAAATGAACGGTCGTTTTCTCCTGTCTGACTCGACATGAGTGCTGACCAGCCTGGCCCCATTCTCCTCTGCTACGGTGACCAGCCGGTTCATCAGTGTGCACTCAGTACCCGTGTGCACAGGGACGTCGGATGACCAGGAGTATGGCCATCATGCTGGACTGGGCTTCAGAGCTCCTGGGATTTTATCCTGGATGGCAGATTTCCAGCTTTGTGACTTTGGACCAGTAACTTCCTCTCAAAAGTCAATGAAAACATCTGCTTTGTAGGCTTGTGGTGGAGGTTAAATAAGGCAATTAAATGAACACATCTAACTGAATAAAGGGCCCGATAATGCTGGTTAAATAAGTTCCTTGCTTATGAAAAGTTTCTCAGTTGGAGAAATAATCTAATTAGGAACTTCCTCTCCCACTACCCATTTATTAAAATGACTTAGCAGAAAGGAAGCATTAAAATAACACTGCATTTGAGGAAGCTGGTATGATGGATAGCTTAGGTGGGTTGGAGAGGGCTATCTGGGGGTAGAATTCTTGCAAGAGGTGAGTTCCAAAAAACGAAAGGATTGATGAAGAGGATGGGGTTCCTGGGAGGACATTGGGGCTAAAGTCCCTTGGGTTTTCTCCCTGGGAGGGAAGTCATTTTTGAAGATGGGAGCCTTAATCTGCTGCAAAGCAGGGCAGCTGCTCATCTGCATAGGCACCCTGAGGCTGTTGTGGGGCTCCTCACACTCCCACTATTATTTCCACTAACAGAGGAAACGCTTTAGCAGGGATCAGAGGTGAAAATGGGATTACTTCCTACTTAAATGGCCTGATTCAGCCAAATAAGATGACATGGAAATTGAGAACAATACGGTGTGATCCTGCCACCACAGGCTTAGATTTTGTTTAGCTGCTATGGTGAAAATGAAAACTGTGGACTGCGGCATTGAGAGGAGTGTTTGGAGGTCTTTCCCAAATCCCTTGGTGTTCCTTTCTCTAAATGATGTGTGTGGGGACAGACTAAATGCCATCTGCAGCGGGGAGGGTATTTGGCGGGTTCAGATTACATGATCTGCCCTGTCAGGGAAGGTTCACAGCCCCTTCCTGGATTTTTTCAAAGCCCGATGCTCCCCCAAAGACCTGCATCTGTGATTCCTCTGTGGGTGAGGCCTGCCTGGCTCTCAGTGATGGGCTGTTTGACTGCCCTGAAGGCCTGGGTATCCCGCTCCTCCTCCTGTGGATTTGCTTATTGTACAGTTAGAAAGTGTGTGTTCATCCCACACTGAATCTGCTCGTCATGCTTCATTCCCCAGGAGGTGCCTACCACCATGAAGGTGTCTCATGCTGTACTTGATTATCAGAGGAAGGGGTGCCATGAGCTATAGTTTGTCATGAAGTCCATGGGGCCTGTAGGACAGGAGAGGATTCTGCTCAAGGTCACTGTGTCCAGGCCTTGTATTTCTGTTGGCACCACTGCAGAGGAGAGGCTCTGGAAGATTCAGCTGGTCCAGCAGTGGTAACAAACAGCTGCATCATGATTAGAAATGTGCGCTGATTTCTGCATCTGGGTCCTGGCACAGAGCTCTGAAAGCCCTTGGAATTTTCTGAGTTATAGGACTATCTTCTGTTATAATGTTTGGTATTAGTAGCTGGTTCTATGCACAGAGACTGCTGGGATTCTTGGATCTCAGGACTGATAAGAGATGACAGGTGCTGGGGTCTCTAGAAAGCTCCAGGGAGAGGTCTGGTCCCCAGAAAGACTGAGGCATGACTAGAAGTTTGGGACAGTGAGTCCTACCCCCAACTCCAGGGAGAGGAGACAGGCTAAAGGGTGAGTTAATTCCCACGGTCAGTGATTTAATCAACATGCCTAAATGACGGGGTTCAGAGGGTTTCTGGGTTAGGGAGGGATGCACCTAGAGATGGCATGTAAGCTCTGTGATTCTGGGGAGCAGTCTCATGGAATGAAGCTCTTATCCAAGGACTTCTGCATCCCAGCCTTGGAACTTTCTGCTCCACCCACTGGCATCCTCTTCCCAAGGTTCAGATCTTAGCCAAAGCTTCACCTCTTCAGAGAGGGTGTCCTTGATCACCTGCCTGCTTTCACCCTACCTCAGCCCCACCACTCTCCACCCGTATGCCAGTTACTAAGCTGCCAAGTTCTAGACCTGGTGGCAGGTTCACCTAAGACATTGGGCCAAATCTGCATTGTGCTGGTCAGTTCTGAGTTTCAGAATCGAAGCAGTTGTGTCTGTGCCAGGCCTGCAGAAGCCACTGAGTTCCACTGTTTGGACAACTTGTTGTATCTTTTCAAAAATCTGTTAGCGACTCCCTTTATTTCAGATAGGCCAAAAGTAAGATTAGCAAAAGAATCTACATTATGTAAGCTAGGCGTGGAACTCATTGTCATAGGTAAATGAATTCACCTATTAGTTAATTTAAAAAAATTATTGAGGTAAAATTACTTAACATAAAATTACTCATTTTGAAGTGAACAATTTGATGACATTTAGTATCAACGAAGTACAATATTTTTTCTAGTCCACAAACCTGTCTATCATTCCAAAGTGAAGCCCTGCATGCATCAGGCAATTTCTTCTTATTCCCCACTCCCTGTATCCTCTGGCAACTCTCAGTCTGCTTTCTGTCTCTCTGGGTTTATCTATTCTTGATAGTATCTGTAAAGGTCATGGTATAATTTATGGACCTTCCGTCTCTGGCATCTACTACTTGGCATAATGCTTCATCCACATCGTATCAGTGTTCCATTCCTTTTCAAGGCAGCATACTATTCCATTGTTTGGATAGACCACTATTTTTGGTACATTCATTTGTTGATAGACACTTGAGCTCTTTCCACTGTGAATATGCTTGTACATGTGCTTTTTTGAGTACCTACTTTAAACTCTTTTTCAACCAGTCATTCACCTAGGAGTGAAATTGTTGTGTCATATAACTTTTTGAGGAAACTCCAAGTTGTTATACATAAAGGAATTAACCTTTTTACATTTCCACCAGCAGAATACAAAGAGTTCTAGTTTCCCCACATCCTCACCAACACTTGTTACTTTGTTTTGATGTTGATGATGATTATGGCCATCCTAGTAGATGGGAAGTGGTAGCTCATTGTGATTTAAATTTGCATTTCTCATCTGTTGCTTAGTCGATCAAACTAAAATTTATGTAACAAACACATTTGAATTATTTTAGCTGGTTAGAAGCATTACTTACTGAGGTGATATGAACTATACCATGCAACCTAACTCATTGTCTAGTGAAAAATTAGCTTCTGTTTTGCTACCACGGCAGAACCAGGTCTTCAGGTGATAGTAGCAGGCAAGAAATCAAGGCTCCGTGTTCCCTTGTTCATATAGTAGCAGATACCAACTGAGCATATCAGATGTTCATGACACTGGGGATGACAGTCAGATTTATTTGTTCCTCAGGCTCCAGGTGTTCAAAGTCCAGTGAATGGATTAAGCTCTGAGCTGAGACCAAGCTATGGAGACAGATAAGTACCCCGCATGACTTCTGATTCTCCCCTCTGGCTCCTCATGTTGTTAACTCACGCAGAAGCATGGAGTTGGAGATGAAAGATGGGATCCATGTTAGGATGGCTGGAGATAATCAACCCCACTTTGGGGTAGAAATAGCTGAATTCCTTTGACAATTATTTGAGGTGAGTTGAAGAACTGAGTGTGGATTGAACTACTTGACTCCCAGGTTCCCAGGAGATCATGTCTTGTGTATCAGGTGTGACAAAAGATTCTGGGTAACAGCCAGGAAGGAGACTATACTGTATGAAACAAGATGCACCCATGCATGTGGATGGGGATGGAGAAAGCTACCGCTCAGAGGGCTGTATTGGTGGGACTGGTGGCACAGACAATTCCAAGCCCCACTTGTTGGTTAGAGTTAAACTAAAGCTAACTAAACTGTGCAAAGTTAACTGCTCTATGTAAACCTGAGCTGGTCTGGACTGATATGGGAACTGGACAGGGTAGAGATGACAATGGCATCTGTGCTCTTGACAACCCAGTGGTATTACTGCTCTTGTGTAGATGCATTACTTTGGTGTGTGAATTGTCTTCCAAAACCCCAATTTGCATGCAAAGTTCAAGTGCAGTGAAAACACAATTTACTGTCATGACTTTTAAAAAAGATATAATTCTGGCTTCTTAGAGCAAAGGGTCAAATAGTTTCCCTTCTCACACAGAAATGGCAAAATGTCAGTGAATTCAATTGGGCTGATTTTAAGAGATTTTCACACAGATATCCACAACAGTAATAACGATAGTGATAATAATAACTATATAATTTTTCATTGAGACACTTGCCATGTGTCAGGTAATACACTACAGACAAATATCAAAGGGAATGTTTCCAGGGTCTGGAGTAGCTTTCTGGGAATCCAGTTTCCACTAATATCAAGTGAGTCTTGGTCTTTCAAAAATCCATGCCTTTAAGTTAATATGAGGACTGCCTGATAGAAAAACTTTACCTTTTTATTTTAGGAAACACATGGTGGATTTTGTTGTGAGTCCCAAATGGTCCACCTCCTGCTTAAGATGGCAGATGATTCGACCATCAATTATTTTCAGAGATCAGACTTTCTCACTGAAGGATTGTAAGTCCTTGTAGTCCATTTTGGCATAATTAAAGAAGTGATGATTATTAAGTGATTCAGGTGTTTGGAAAATAGACTTTTTTTATTGATGACCAAATGCTCTAATGTTTAGAAGTATTCCTCTTTAGTCACAGACATCTGACCCCTAAAGAATGAAATGAGAGTTCTTCCTTCTTTTACAGTGGCAGCTCATTGGACCAAAGATCTTCTCCAAAGCAGATGGTTGAATAGAGCAAATAAAGTGGGATGTGTTGAATTGGAGAACAGTAGAGTGGAAAGAATGTCCCTTTTGGAGCTGGACAACTTTGGGGCTGGGAAAATCCCTTCATGATGGGGCCCCACTAGACTTGGTGCCTGGATGTATGTTGAGTTAAACTAGAAAATCTGTTCTGAAAAATCCTGTGTGCCCACTGCACTCAGCCTCTAGACCTGGCTCCACCTTGAAGTCTCTGATTTCTATTCGGCTATTTCAACAAGCCTGGGACTTGATTCCCAAGACTTTGATGTATTAATGAGGATCATGCTTTGTGGTAAGGTCGTCCAGAGCTTCCAAAGGTAGAATGGGTACCCTCAAGTGAAAAACCAGGGCAAGTCTAATATTGGGTAGACTGTGGGGGTGGGTCATGATTGCCTACCGCAGAGAAGAGTTAAAGAGGGTAAGGACCAGGCTTGATAGAAGACACCAAGTCCAAGCAAAGGTGAATGAGAGAGAGAGGTGCTTTGATCCTAGAGCAAAGCCCATGGATAGAAACAGGAAGGAAAGATTGATTTGGAACAAGCGCACATGAATTTGCACCATGGTGGGTTGCTTTTGAAGGACTCACAGTCTGAACTTAAAATCCTTTGGATGAGTCTTAAAGGAACATTCCTTAGACTAAGGAGGAGGATGGGGATGTGGAAATCAGCTCTCTTCTGGGAGTCCCTTCTAGCTCTCAGTTCTGAAGCTCGATGAACTTGTGACACAGATATATTAATGTGATTCAACCTAATTCCATGTTAATATTGACACTGTATAGCTTCTAATTTCTATCATCAATGAGATTTGATATTAAAAAGTTCTGAGATGAAGCCCAGAGATCCCTGGGATCAACCTCATTGTGATTCTGGCTTCAGCCTTGGGTATTGGGAAAGATGAGCAAAGGACTGAAGAAAAGCAGGAGTTATTCACTTTGTTGCTTTCCATGTGTATTTGGTTGGATGGGCGCCTTGAGATTTTTAAACATTAGCTACCTTTAAATCAAGTTGAGCACCTTGTAAATCAAAATGATAAATGATTGATAAATAAACTGTCATTGCTACAATTAGATTTTCCATTATACTTGTATGCTATAATTTAAAATGTAATTTCCCTTGAAGCTCATAAAAGCGTCCTAGTAATAGGGTGTCAGAATGTATTAGGGGCATGTGCAGGTGTGGCTGAGTATGTACCTTGATGGAGTCTTGGATTGAGCTATGAAGTTTAATGCAAAAGCACATGTTCTGCTTGGGTTCCAGGGTAGACTATAGGACACTTAAGGAGCAGAGTTTCGACTGACAGGTGGGAGATTTAAGAGGAAGGAAATTCTCCCAATGGACAGAAAAAAATGAGTTAGAACAGGAATGAACACTAGACCGTTGGTCAAAGAGCTCGAGTTAGAACAGGAATGAACACTAGACCGTTGGTCAAAGAGCTCAGTTCCAATCACACCTCAGTCTTGAACCAGTTGCATCATTCGACATGCATCTATACTCTGCCTTTCTCCAGAAGAATTAAATGGGAGTCATCATGAAAGTTAACCGGATCATTTCCCCAGTTGAGCAGGGAGGGAGTGGCTTGATCGATTGATGACTCGCTAGCTTTGCATCTTTGGAAATGGGGCTTAGGGATCTGCACTTCTCATAAACAACCCAGGTGATTCTGATACAGCCACATCTCAGCTGGTCTTCAAGCATTTGGGGACAACTAATATAACAGCTATTAATCTTAAGACAAATTCTATGAAGACAAGGCTTAGCGACTTCTGATTCAGCACCCAAATGAATTGAGACAAATGAATTCATTTTTGAACATCCATCTTGGCATTTCTTTTTGACATGGAGAGTGATTTTTTTCCCCTTACATTCATAAAAATTGTGGCTTCTCTTAGCTGTTATCAGTGAGACTATTATATTTGAAAAGACACCTACACTAATTTTATCTTCTGGTTCCTCAGGCACTGAATTAGATCTCTTCTCCCAAATGACTCTGTGGCTGACTCCCAAAATCTCCTGGATGACTAGCTCCCTGGTGCAATGATCTCTAACCCATCTTTCCCACCAGTGCACATGCTAAGTTCAAGTCCTGCCTCTGCCAGTCATGATCCATCAGTGTGCTTAGAGTGCTCTCTCTGAACAGGATGGATGTTTCAGAATGGAGAAGGGAGTCACAGGCTGTCAGAGAAGGGTCAGCTTTCTACAAACATGTTCCATCTCAACTCCCCCCTCACAGCTCATTAGTGCCATAACTCCACATTCAAAGTCCACCCACAGAGGGAGCAGAATGGATGTCACCAGGCTGGTGTTAAATCAATGGTCTCTGTGCTTGCAGGGCCCCTTTGACCTGTGCTTTTTGGAATGACCTGATGTCATTACAGACTCAGTCGAGTGTGGCTGCCAGGGCCTGGTTGGTGTCAGAAACCCTTGTGACCATTTATAATCCCTAATGTCATTCTTTTATTCTCCCCAAATTGCCCATCAAGTAGCTCAATTGACCTTGAAATGCGGATTGTAAATTGTGACCTGAAAAAGCCAGAGATTTCAAAGTGATTTCCACTCCTTCCCCCACCCCGACCCCCAATTTGACCTTAACATGCCATCCTTTTTTTAATTTTTCTTTAGTTTTCCAAGACTTCTTTTTCCTTCTTAGAAGGTAGCATGGCATCTTACTTAGGCAAGGCCTTATTAGCAAGTGTTCTTTTCAGACTGTTCCAGGGATTCATTAAAATTAATGAATCCAGTTTCCTAGACCTTGATTAGAATTTTACACAGTGTCGGAGAAAGGTTATCAGAATTGCTGTTGGAAGGGGAGAATGTCCCCAACCTCTCTCCACAGGATGTTAAAAATCTATGGGAAATTATTTTCCCTTAAGATTCACCAAAAGTTTAGAGGGTGCACTTGGTGACGCTGAAGTTAACTAAGGACTGCATTATTAACTAGGATAGCGCATTACTTACCACTTGGGTAGAGCTAACACCATATTTAAGGTTTCCAGTAGACTGTGCCAAACCTCCCTCCCTTTTGTTATGACCTGCCTTGTCCACCTTGATTGAAGCATTAACTCAGATACTTTTTGATGAGTTCTGCTGTCACTGACGTAGAGCTACCCTATTTTCTAGTGACCATGATCTGCCTTCCATATTCCTGCCTTGTGTGCCAGCTTCTAAGAAATGGTCCTCCAGCCTTACTCATCTCTGCCTTTCTTGTACCCAGAGCCCAGCTGAGAAATTCTATGAACGACCATGGAAACATCTCTAAGTATGTCCAGTTCCTCTGAATTAATCCAAGACGGGGAAATAACAAATAGGAACTTGAACAATATGTCATTGATTCATGGACTCAAAAAATCTAGAGAAGAAATGTAGCCCAACCTGGTCAGATTGCAGATATGGAAACTGATGCATACACAGTAAAGATGAGCTTTGCTCAAGGCCACATGAGCTGGGGCCAGGAGTGGCACCACGTCTCTCTCTAGATTTTAATTTTGTGTGTGCATCCTATGCTGCTGAGACTGGAACCCTGAAGCACTGGAGTTTATAAATTCTGGCAACTTGTAATTCAAGAGATATTGGAAAAATCCTGTAGTTGTGCTTCATTTTGCTGGAGAGAAGTGGCATGCAAATCTAATCACGGTTGAAAAAGAAAAGGAAATTGCTCTTTTGAAATGAATCCCATGGTCAAATCCTTCACAAAATCCAGGATCCTTTTCTTCTGTGAATAATTGCAGCCTGATTAATCGCTTTTTGTTATTTTCCATTTCTGGAAAGTGAAATCCTCTTTATTTAAGGATGTCACAGACCCTGAAGGTCAGGGTAATGAAAATGACTGAGAGATGGAGGCCGTACTTTAGGAAGCTCAGATACCCCCTCATTGGTCTGAGATAGGATTAGATTTATCTGGATGCTTTCTCCACTCTCCTTCTTTCTTCTTTCTTCTTTGTCCTTCTCTTTAGTGACAAAAGGGTGAATACGCTACATGATGCTTTGATTATTTCATGCCTTTAGTTTAAAGATGGTCCCCAGTTTTCTGCTCAGCCAAGGGACCAGGAAAGTGACATATCTAGGCAACTGATACTGGGCAGCATGCCAGGCTCCTGGAAAATATTCACTAAATACTCATTCATGTTGCTGCAGCTGCTGATCCAGAAAATTTTCACCCACTTCCAGAAAATTCCAGAACCAGCAATTATGAAGCATCTCTTTAAGCAAAATGCTTAGCTGAGAACCTTACACAGACAGACTTTGAGGCTTCTTTTCTGAACTCATAATTCTGTCCCCATCCTCTTCTACCTTGGAGGTCTTTGGTCAGTAAATTCTCTTGAGAACATCTATCTGGTTGCCTCACAGCCAAAGGCAAGAGACATGGAAAAATGCACACCAGTCACTAAAGTGCAAGCTGCAAAGTTGGACATCAAATTCTTAGCAATTCTCTTAATTATTAATTATGGAAGAGGCCTCCACTTTCAGCTATCTCATAAAATCAGCTCCTCTCCTCCAGCTGATTTCTCTTCCTTCCTTTCCTCCATCTTTCCCACCTTCCACGCCTCTGAATCCCTGATTCCACTTTTAATATGGACTTAAATTTTAATCCACTTTCTCCCCCCAAGCTGCACTAGGGAACTCAGAATGGTCAGTGCTTTAAGGTTAGATCGACTAGACCCAGAATGGAGCAAGCATTTGATGCCAGTACCAGGGCATTTCAAAACCTCCTGTGGCCAAAGTCTTCATTCTGTTTAATATCATCCAGCAGTGGTTGGGGCCTTCCTGGGCAAGGGGCAGGTGGGAAAGTCTCTCTTTCCTTGTGTCAAATCAGAGATCATTTAAAGATTCCAATCAGGTGGACCCTTGTAGCTAAGGTGACTGAGATGGATAAGGTACAGACCCCTTAAAGCCCAAGGATCCACATTTGAGTCACTGGGGCTTGGGGTAGGAGGAAAACAAACAAATAAACAAAAAATCGTCACAAAGATTCCAATCAGGGATCAAACTGATGGGACGACAATGGGTGGCTCAATGGAAGAATGGCTGCATTTTGCATCCTTTGTCGCAAACTGTGCTCTGACTCCTTAAAACATACATGTGCTGCTGGGTTTTCTCCAGTTTCTAAGTATGGTCCACTGTGCAACCTACTGAACTCATGCCCGTGGATAATTGTTCTCTCACTTCAGAATTCAATTATTTCTCTTATTCATTACAGTTTGCTCATTAAAGGACCACGAGTGTCCCCTGATGTTTTGGAGGATCTATGCACTCAATTACTTCTCCTAAAAGCAGAACCTCTCTGAGAAATGAAGTGACTTTCAAGTGACCTGGACTAGAGCAATCCCTGCACTTGGCTGAGGACTCTGACCTTTTGGCCTGGCCTTGTTGGTTCACTTAGTCTCTGCTCATCTCCACTGCGCCAATATTGAGCTCAGCTAAGTTTGGCTTTCCAGCAAGATGCTCTTACTGGGAAGCACAATCCAAACTTCCTAGGATATCCTTTTGTATGAAAAGTATTTTTCTTGGATTATTTCACAGAGATTCTCAATTCCCTTAGACCAGATCTTACCAAACAGTGATTTGAAAGATGCTGCAAGCATGGGAGTCCACCTTTCTTAGAACCAGGGCCTGGGAGCAAGGATGCAGGGGCAGGGAGGGTGCAGCCAGGTTGACAGGCTCATAGAGGGTTTCAGCCAGAGGAAGGAGGGTCCTGGGATGAGCAACAGGGATGAAGTGCTGAAGCCAAACTTGGATTCCAAGAAGAGCTGGAAAGACCAGAGCAGGACTGCCTGGTAGACAGCTTGGGGCAATGGGAATTTCAAGGCAGGGATCCAGGCAGGCCGAAGACTGGAATGCCAAGCAGGGATGTCACCACCATCTCCGACTCAGACTGTGGACTCTGGTCAGAGCTAATCTGAGCTGATGAGGTGTCTACCTGCTCCACCAGCTCTGGGAGTCCCTGAGTTTCCTCTGACTCAGAGCAAGACTGACTCACACATCTGGATCCACGGAGATCCAGTGATTTTTGAGCTTGTTTGTAACTCTGCCTTTGCAAGATATGGAGGAAGGCGAAGGAGGCAGGCAAGAATTACTGAGTGTCTACTATGCTCCCTGTGATTTGCAATATACGTTCTTTTACTTTTGCAGAGAACTCTTATTTGTTCATTCCCATTGAAAAAAGGAAACTGAGATGCAAGGGAATGGAATGGATTACTTCCATTGTTAGTAAGTGGCAGAGTTGGAATATTTCTTCGAACATTTCATTCCGTCAACAAACCATAACAATCACTAATGATGGTCATGATGGTAATAATGAAAATATAGTTAAAAGCCATGTTTTATTTTTCTTCCTCCTCTGGCCCTATGGCAATAACAATATTGACCTCAAACTAAAGCAATTAGTTATGTTAACAAAATGGGTTTATATGTAAGTGTATATCTCATGGGGAGGCCCACCTGTGCTTCCCCAAATCAAAGATCTACAGACCCCCTACAGCCTCTGAAGACCTTCCTTCTGCTGGGGAGGAGAAGCAGTATTGCTTTCCATTGCCAATGCAAGGCATGCTGGGTCTTGTAGTTTGCTGACTTACCCATGCACGGGCACCCTCTTTGAGACTCTCAACCTTATTTAAATCGGATTTTTGCCTATTATTTTCACAATGTTGACTAACATTTATTGAGCAGCTACCCTATTCCAGGAATTGTACTAACCACTTTGCATGTTTTATTTAATTTACTCCTAACACAACTATCCAGAAAAAAGAAGTTCTCTCTCCCATTTCTCTTTCATTAAGGATGAAAAATCTAAAGATGAGAGAGAAAGAAGGCTGCCCAGGACCACAGACTGGCAATGGTAGAAACAACATTGGAACTCAAGCAATGTGATTTAAGAGTGCAGACTCCTAAAACACCATGGAATAAGCACACATTACTGTGAGTGTATTACGGAGAGTACAAATTAATTCACTCACTAGTCACAGTTCCTGCTATGGAGTGCATGCAAAATGTTACAATTCTATCTTTTCCTACATGACTATCTTGTTGTCCCAACATCATTTATTTATAAGGCAGTATTTCCCTTAGAGATTTAAGACAGATCTTTAACATATACTGAATTTCCATATTAGCTGGATCAATGTCTAGACTTTCATTCGACTTCATTGGTCTATCTGTGTATTTATTTGCAAGGCCCACACTATTTTAATTATGTAAATTTTGCATTATGTTTTGTCCTTAAGGGCTGAAATTAGCTTAGGCGACTCAAAGGTAACTTTGAGGAGGGTGTTATTTAAAGTTAGTTCTGAATAGCAAAAAGGAGTCAGTCACAGGAAGAATATTCTACACAGAGAGAAGAACTGGAGCAAAGACGGGAAGAAGAAAACAACTTGGAAATAATATTGAGGTTGAAGTCACAGTCAAATGTTGTTGGGATCTGGGGACCTTGCTCAGGTGTTTGGATTTTATTTCAAATCCAGTAAGAAGTCATTGGAAGATTTTAAATAAAAGAAGTTGGCATAGGGAAGTAGTTGGGGAGTGACTTAATCTGATGTGCATTTTTAAAACTCCCTTTGGTCAAAGACTAGACAATAGATTCTAGGAATCAGGAGAAGAAACAGAGAGGCCACAGACCTTGGTGCTACTCAGACAAGGGATCCAGCATTGTAGTGAGAATGAGTGACAGACAGGAGGGTACTGGAATGAATGTGGTGGCCTAAGAGAAATAGAGGAACTGGGAACTACTCCTAGATTTTTGTTTGAGCAACTAGGGATGATGAGGGAATAACTGGAGGAATTCTGTTTTGGTTATGATGACTCTGATATCTCTTCTAAACATTGAAATGGAAACCTCAGGTAGACAATGAGAAATACACATTTAGAATTTCCAGGAGAGATCATGAAATTATAAAATTGAGGATCACTGTCCTCTAAATGGGATTTGAACCATGGACAATGAGGGTTTACCTAGGAATATTTTCATAGTTGGTCATTATTTTAACATTCTTATTGATGTAACCTAAGGTCACTCAACAGAATAGCTATCCCATTCATTTACCATAACTCAACATATTTTGATGGAGTATAGTCTTTTTTCAGCAATTATTTATTAAAAACCAACTTTTCAAGAGATTCTGTCTTCCTAAATGTCTGGCACTCTGAAAATCTCTAAGAGCAGGAGTGGGATGAAGATAAAAAAGAATTTTGAATGTGTACCCTTATCCTTAAAAAGCTTATATTCTATTAAAAGACTTAAACAGACATGAAAAAGTTCAGCAATACTTTATTTTTCTGTGTAATTTTAGCATTCAAGAATAAATGTACAAGACATTCTAGAAAGAGAGGAACATAATGCCTTTTCCTAATTTCTTTTTGTCTGGGCAACTTCACATGTACCAGCCACATGTCCCACAGCCACATATAGGTAAGGGTCTTAGATGTGGCTCCCCGTCCTGGACCCATGAACCAGTCAACTCAGGATAAGACTTTTGATCCAGCAGTGGCAGTGGTCACAGAAATGGAGTGGAGGGGGATGTAGTAGGAATGAATCCAGTGAGTGTGCGTGTGTCAATATGTAGACTAAACAATGCTGAGTTTCAGGACCAAACACTGTGAAGTCCCAGAATTATGTACTTGGTTGCACATCCTGTTCCTCTTGATGATTTCCAGTCATTATTTTGTCATGTTGATTTCTCTGTATACAAATGATTCCTAAATATGCACATCATCCCATTCACATCATCCCATTCATCTCTGAACTTGGAGTTTCCCACTGACTCTCGACAGAACCTATTGGAAAGACACGTGAGTATCTCCAGTGTGCCACTTGATTAAATGAGTCATCTCCACCAAAGTGAACAAATGATTCTACCTCTAAGCTCCTAGATTCAGTGTTTGTCATCACCAGTCAGCCTCTCCATTTCCAAAGTCTGGAGTCCTTCCTCTACTTTCTATCCAGTTGTCTCCTAGCTCTACCTATTTGCATATCCTAAGCATTTCTTGAATTTTGGGTTCTATAGCATAGTCTCTGCATTTCCAACCAGTTTTATAATCTGGATCTTTCTGACTCTTATTTGACCTAATGTTGTCACTGACTTATTGGTTTCCTGAAGTTAAATTTGTTGCCTTTAAATTCACCCTTCCCACTGCAGCCAGAATGAGTGGTTTCAATGTCAAGTTTGACCAAGCTTCTCCCCGGTGCCTTCTGGGATTGTTAATTTTACTCAAGATCATCCCCAGGCTTCTTAGCAGGTCTGTCAGGACTTCCCTACAGGGCTAGTCATGCCTGTTCCATCTTTGGCCTCTTCAGAGTGTACCAAATGGTTTGGTGACTGCCTTGAACACATCATGAATTGATGCCATTCCTTCTACTTTAAACTGCCCCCCACCTTCCTTTTGTCCTCTTGTTCATCCTTTGCGATGAGATGGGACAAAGGGAAAACACCTCCTGAGAGTCTTCCCAGAGCTACTGGACTTACCTTGTTATGTTTGTAGCTCAGCCACTTACTAAGCTGTGTTGAAGTCTGCCTTTTACAGGCCTCCTGGATTCCTCTAGGCTTGTGCTGTCCAATAGAAATACAATGTGTGCCTCAAAGGTCATTTAAAATTGTCTGGCAACCACATTTTAAAAAGTAAAATGAAAGGGATGGGATTAATTTTAGGGATATATTTCATGTAACCTACTACATCCAAACAACATTTCAGCATGTGCCACTAGCCACATTTCAAGCACTCAGTAGTCACATGGGCTACTCGCAACCATGTTGGACAAGTCAACTCTAGAGAGCAATTCACCTAGAGGCCTGGGATGTCTGCTATTAATCTCCGTGCCCCTGGTTCCAGTTGTCGTTCCTCACAGTGGACCATCTGGCTCTCAGCTCTCTGAATGATTAAATATGCTGATGCCTGGGCCACAGCCCCCATCCAGTAAATCAAAGGCCTGCAAGTGAGGTGTGGGGATCTGCATTTTAAACAAGTGACTCAAGAGATTCTTCTGCACAACCATAGATTTTTAAAGTCCTGGGCTTATGTGTTGGTGTTCTCTCTTGACTCCTTGCTAGATGTTGGGTCTTGAGGCTCAGAGGTGAAGTGATTTATCCCATTTCCTGAAAATGGGGACATTTGCTCAGTTTACCTCAAGAAGTTATGGTGAGGATTAATTGGGATAGAACGATATGAAAGTTCTTTGTAGAGTATCAAGTGTTAGCAAGCAACCTTAAAAGTATAGGGAAAAGCATCAACCTCTTCCTTGGGGACTTTTTCTTCCTTCTACCTAAAAGGCCCTGAGCTGCAGTCCGGCCATGTGTGGAAGAGCTAGGATCTGCCCCATGTACTGAGCAAGTGCAGAGCCAATTTGTTTAAAGACAACTCAATTAACCCTGGGGCTTACGACCAATCACTTCTTACTTCCTCAGGACATCCCTCCCCGACTTTGAACCAATCACTTCTCACTCATCCCACTACCTCCAACCAATCACCACTTACTTCCTCATGACCTGCCCTATGGCCTGAGATCAGTCATACCAATTACTCCTCACATCCTCAACCAAGTGTCTATAAAGCCTCCATGAGCTGGGAGAGACAGTGCCTTTGAGAACATCTCCCTGTCTCCTTACTTGTTGCAAACAATAAATCTTTCCTTCTTTAAGGAACTTAGTCTGCATCTTTTGACTAATGCTTCTGAAGGGAATGGACCCATTGAGTCCACTAGCAATTACTCCACAGTAGTTAATTTTCAGGAGACTTTAAACTCCCAGTAGCAAACTGCAAATACAGAGGTAGAGGTATGGCACTCACTATTTACTTACCTGAGGCATGAGCCTAGAGGCCATGCTACATGAAGACAAAGGAGAGGAAGATGGGAGTGTGACATATGGTGTGCCGGCTCTCTATCCATCAAAGATCTTTCCAGGAGTTTCTGGGACCCTGTTGTCCCCTGTGGACTGCCCTCAGGCCAGTAGGTGCTGAGCTGTGTCCTTTGAAGAACCAGTCTCACCAGCTCTTCCGACCCCAAAGGCCTTCCCCTGAGCCCAGAGGCTTCCCCACCTGCAACACTGGTCCTCACTATGGAGACAGCAGAGACACTGAGCTGCCATCACCTGAATGACAAGCTCAGCCCAAGCAGCACGCGCAGGGCTGGCAGCCTGCCAGTTCCTGGTTCTCTCTGTTTTGTGTTCCTCACTCATAACTGTTTATTGTGACAGGTAAACACTTGTTTTGAAAGCTTGCAGGCATACTATTAAAACACAAGTGTTCTTGACACAGTCAAGCTGGGCTGTAAAATGTTTATCTTCTTGAATGACAAGCGCTGGCTTTTCTTCTTCTTCCCTGGCTTGCTTCTCTCTTTTCTTTTTTCCTTCTTCCTTTTTATTCTTCTAGCCGTCTCTTATTTCCTTCTTCCCTCCCAAGAAAGGCATGGTCACCAGCTGCATGGTTGGGTAAGAAGGAGAGGCCAGAGAGAGCGGGACTAGCCAATTACCTGTCTTGGCACCAGATGTTTTGGGCACATAGAAGTGTAATTGATCATTGAATCTAGAGACTCTCAAAAGACTTTGTAAATATGCTGCTAAAAATGGGAAAAAATGGGAAAAGTTAGATTCAACTGAAATCGAGTTTTGGGGATTTTTTTTTTGAAACTTGGTATCTTGAAAGAAGTATAGCTTCGGAGAAGGTTGCAAAAAGTTGTATAAGAGTTCCCATCTGTCTCCTTACTTGGCTTCCTCTGATGTAATGCCTTGCATGACTCCAGCCCAACATCCCAAGCAGGAAATGGACATGAGAGCAGCCCGCAGGCCTTATTTAGATTCCACTCACGTTGCAGGTACTCATCTCCGTGTGGGGCCGTAGAGTCAGGAGATCCTTTAAGGAAGATCATCTTGAAAAGGAAAGAAATGTGGTAGAAACCCCTGGAGTCCACACGTGGAACTTTGAAGGAAGAACCTTCAAGGGGCTTTTCTTATTGATGGTGCTTTTGACTCCCAGCAGCCTCCCTAGAGCACACTCTTCTTCGTAGCTGCGTGTTAAGCTATATGAGTGGGTGCCCCATTCCTGCTGGAACTTTCTGCTTTCATTGCTAGCTTGTGAAACTCATCTGTGAAACTGTGTTAGGAAGGCACGAATAGTTTGAGGTCTGATCCTTTCCAGATAAATGTCAAAAAGTTACCCTTATCCTAAACAAGTGACATGAGTGGCATGGAGTTCCATGGATGTATTTGAAACAGGCAAGTCTTAAGGAGACTCTCAGTTTTCTTTAGATAGATCCATTGTCTCGTTTCCATCACTGATCTTAGCTTTAATTTCTGCAGATTGATTTAGTCTTCCTTCCACATGACAACCACTGAAATATGAAAAGACAGCTCCAAAGTCTCGTTCACATCTCTATTTCTCCAGATTAAATATTTCCTCGCCAGGTCCTCATGGTGAGAATTCTTGTCACTGGAAGAACAATGGATGTTCTTCTTTAACAATGATGCCCCAAATGGAAGATAATGATACTGTGGGTATTGCTTGGCTGGTTTGGATGTAAACTGGCCCTGGTGTCTCATTCTGGATAAGCTCTATTTTATACAAGCCTCGTAGATAGCTGTCTCCACTGATGACTCATGGCGTGACTTCAACCACTAACACCCATATGGTGCACTTTATGTGTAGTCCTGTGACATTTTATCTGATGTCACCCATTGCTCCACTCTTTCAAGCCAATTTTCATTCTATTTTGTGGAATTGTATTAGGGGTGTTCCATTTTGGTGATAACTTTAGAAGTCATCAGTAGAAAGTAATTTAAATATGACTAAAGGGTACCATTATTTCCCTACATCATTGTGTGTGTAACTGACAACTGAATCCATTATATTTTGGTTTGTTTTGCTTTCTTTTTTGGTTTTGACTAAAACCAGGAGAAATTTATTCTCACACAGTTTTAGAGACTTGACGTCTGAAACCAGGGTGATTCCTTGGTATCCTTCCAAGGGTGTAAAAAAATTTTGTTCCGTGACTTTCTCTCAGCTTCTGGTGTTTCTGGCAGTCCTTGATGTTCCCTGACTTGTAGACACATTGCTTTTATCTCTGCCTCCTTGGTCTTGTGCCTTCTCCTTATATGCATGCTTATCTCTGTGTCTCCGACTCTGTCTCCTGAGAGACCTGAATCCTAATCCCTTTAACCTCAGAATCTGACTGTAGATGGAGAGAGGGTCATTGTAGATATAATTCATTAAGATGAGTACTTATACAAGTAGGGAGAGTTAATATGAGTGATGTCTTTATTAGAGAATTATTTTGTAAAAGCAAATCTAATGCAAAATAGAGGAAATTTATTAAAATTTAGATTCGATTAAAATCAAGTTTTTTGAATGTTATTTTGAAATAACAAAGATTCATTGAAAGTTGCAAAACAGTGCAAAGAGGTCTTGTGATCTCCCCTTTACTTGGTTTTCTTCAATGGTAATATCTTGTAATGACTAAAACATAGTGTCAAAATCAGGAAATTGACATTAGAGCAATTCGCAGGACTTACTCAGATTTTGCTTATTTTACATGTAGTCATGTGTGTGTATGTGTGTGCGTGTGCGTGTGTGCACGTGTGTATGTTTTTTGAACTCTTGAGGCCTGGTTTGGTGGGGTCACCCCAAGGTGTTGGATCTGCCTGATTTAATGGCATCATGGCATCATGAGCAAAGGATGAAACAGCTTGTGAATATTCCCAAGCATTGAGCTAACCCTTCATTTGTAAGTAATCATCATTCCATGGACTCGCTGTTCACAGGTTGAAAGCATGACTGGAAGAGTAAAATGTGAAGCTCTGCATACAATTAATCCTCATTATTTAGAATATTTCTCTTTTAAAAGACTCACACTCTATTCACATCAAACATAAGGCACTATACTTATATTGAGTGTAAGTAAGCTTATTACATTTGATGTTGCTGAAAGAAATGGAATTTTCAGTCTGGTTTCTCATTTCTTTTCATGTACAAAAACATTCATCTGGTAATTAAAATCAAACCATCAAAGGAAAAGAAAATAAAAGTGCCCTGCTAACGTTAAAGTATACAATGAAGAAAGTTGGAGCAAAGTAGAGTGGTGAAGGTCGTGTTGAGATGAATGAAGACTTTGTGGTGGAAATGTTCTCATAGAAAGTAAATTGGAACATCAAGTCAGGTTCAATGGTCACTCTAGAGAGACAAAATGAGAAATAACCATTCTTTAAAATATTGCATGTTGATGTCTTTGGTATTAGACATTCTCTTGGTTGACAGGAGTAGTTAGAGGTAGGTCAGGAGGGAGAGCTGATAACAGATCTGCTTCACAAATGGGGAAGGGTGGGCCTGGAAGTTTCTCATAATGAAAGAAAAGGGCACCAGTGAGGGTCTTTCAGCATTTCTGGCATGCTGATACTCTCTTGCACTCTGAGGGAGACCCACATGAAATTACTTGGCTAAGGACTATATGCAATGGTCCAAAATACCTTTACATGTAATTATCTTCTTAGAAATATGACTACTTTAGAGTCAGAAAAATATAAAGAACTTCAAGTAAAAGGTTTAGGTAAGCAAATGAATAATAGATCTACTGTGTGTTATTAAGAGGAAGTAAGGGATGTTCAAAGTACTACCTTTGAGGTTGACATTAAGAATAACGGAGTCACCCCACAGCACATCTTGGGGGGGGGTATGTGAAATGGTGAGCACTAAAGTGGAAACCCATGTACTAATTGTGAAAAAGAGGAGAATTTCTGATGTTAAAAGTGTTAGAATTTCTAATTTAGAGTTGAGAATTATAAAATAATCCACTGATTTATGGATTGAAACTGTAGGATTCTTTGCATACAAAAAGTCTTTAAAGGAACCATTTTTAAAAATTCTGGTGGGACATCGTTCCTTCTACTAATCTCTCCAGACTGGGGGATGGGTGCAGGGAAATAAGAAGAGAAAACCCAGGATTTAGGAAGAGAAGTAGGGTTTGGGTCTCCCTAGTGCTGAGATGTAACATACCTGAGGATTTAAATGCAGCAAATGCTTTTGAACATTAGATAAAAGCTGCATGGGTTTGGTAGGATAGAGGTCTCACGGGTAGAACTGATGAAGGTAATGGCTAGGACCTTAATTCTTGAGAAGCAAGATGTTTCTTTACACATGAAAATAAAAAAGAAATATGAAAACCAGATTTCTCCATGTTCTTCCTCTTCCTCAACTCCTTCTTTATCTATCTTCTTCTTTACCAAATGAAGAACCATGAAGGACACAGTGTCCACCACCTCTGACCCAGGAGCAGGGCTGTGAAGATGTACAAGCAGTGAGAGACATTTGGGACTGTTTCACTTTTTAGGGAATCTTAGTGGCAGGGTGTGATCAGAATTAGTTAAAAGAAGCAAAGACATTCTGGAAGCAAAGGTGGGACATAACAGTAAATGGAGAGAGATCCGTGGAGATATGTGCTACTGGACTAAAACTTCTCCAAGAAGACAGGCCAGAGATTCAGGAATGAAGACCCCAGACACTTAGACAATGCTATGGGACCAATTAGCTGGATTAAGGTGCTAGTACCCCTTTATGTCACTGCCATCCCTCAATCCTGTATGATGTGAATTCTCTCTTTGGAGAGGTTATGCATAGCAAGAGCAAGCAGAGGGATCAGAGACGTGTAACCAACTTTTCCAAAATTAAGCCTACTTTCTTTCACAAGCCCCGTTTCTTCTACGTGACAGAGAATCCGCTCAGTCAATTCTTGCTCCTCCCAGTTATTTCTGGGTCATGGGGGGATAGAGGGGATTCTTAGCGTGCTAGAGCTGGTGGCGGGGGTCCTCCTTTGTTATTTCTCTGACCTGCCATCCTCTGAAGCATCCTTCCACCTGTTTGGACTTTGATGTTTGGTCTCTGTGGGTCACTCTTTGGAGCATCCCTATGTTTTGAGGATCTCCAAGATGAACCCAGGTCGGATGAGTCGCTGAGGACTGGTAGGACACAGGATAGAGTCATGTTCATGGTGATGGTTTATTACATTGAAATAGCACAAACAAAGTCATCACAGTGAAAAAGCACATGGGATGAAGTCTCAGGAAACCAGACTCATGCTCCAAGAGTCCTTTCCCAGTGGTGTCACACAGGACACGCTTGATTCCTCCAATGACAGCTCGACAATGAGTTTTAAATGCTTTATACCAGGGAACTACATTAGGGACTCAGTGTCAAGGTTTTTATGGGGAGTCAGTCACATAGGTACCTTTGCTTAGAACATGCTAAAATTCCAGACTCCTGGCTGGAAAGCAGGTGTTTAGTATGCATCATATGACCTTGTACAGCTTAGGTATATAGTGAGGCACTCTTATTAGTGAAAAAAATGGTGAGGATCCTTCCAAAATCCAGATTCCCAGAGGCCAACTTTGTGAGTAGGCCTATCTGAGGTAAGTCATCTCAGGGCTGGTAGATTAAGTCTTCTCTGCGCCGTTTCTTAATCCCTCAGGCCTTTAGAATCAGATTTAGATAGAGCCAAGTCATAACTAGCATTTTTGAGGTACCTGAACCTTTCAAAGTTGATAAACACAAGAGTTATTTTGTGACAAATCTGTGCTGCCAATTGGATGTCTAAGAACCTAGATTCACTTAAGAGGCTCAGAGAGGGTAGGAAACTGAGGCTCTGAGACCCATAAGCTAGACACATCATCAGCCTTTTGTTTGTTAGGATCTTGTTGCTTTTCTGAGCTCTGCTGGGATGAGATCACCAGCACCTTCTGATCTCTGATTCTGCAAATCCACCTACTGATGGTGTCATCATCCCTTTGCCTCTGGAATTGGCCAAGGGAGGCAGGCTGCAGAAATTTCTCTTAGGAACCCACCAACACCTCAGGACACTTTCTGTTGTTCAGTCAATCTGTTTTCTGTTCAGAGATCTTTTAAAATATAATCCATGAGAAACATGACTAAGACAACAAGGGAAGGAGAAGTAGGGAGGATATTTTCCTTGCTTAGCCCCACTCTATAATCTCCTCCCCAGCAACAGTTCAAGAATGCAAAGCAGTTATCACAATGAAAATAAACATGGGGTGAAGTCTTAAGAAACTGACTCAAGCCTTGAGGGTCCTTTCCTAGTGGCGTTACATTGGCAACTTCAAGTAGAATGATAGAGAGCAGAAAAGGTATCTGTGGAGAATGATCAGGCAGAAGACACAACAGGCTAGATCTTCCATGAACGACATTTCTCTCTTGCCAAACTTTCCCTGGAACTTCTCATTCTCCCATGGCCTGGACTCTGTAGAATATATTTTGAAACTCATTTCACTCATGCATGAGTCTTCAGGGAGGGGAAGAGATATTCCTTTTAAAACCCACAGCAGGGGATCTGCAAATGGCATTGTGTGTTCAATAAAAACATAAAAAATTTCAAACAAAGGCTCTGTTCAGAGAGTTTACAGGGCTTCTCCCTGAGGGGAGCTTCATCCAGAATTCAGTGTACAGTCAGTCATGTATTGCTTAAAGATGGGGAGATGTTCTCAGAAATGCATCTTTAAGCAATTTCGTCACTGTGTAAATGTCACAGAATGTAGTTATATAAACCAAAATGGTATAGGCTACCGCACACCTAGACTGTATGGGATATATCCTATTGGGACCAGTTATTGACCTAAATGTCATTAAGTGACACCTGACTTACTGTTGACTTCTCATTACAACATTGGAGACTTAAATAAATTAAAGTGGCTTGCAGACAAGGGGAGCGAATTTGCTCCTCAGATTCCATATTTGACTCAAACTATACCATGTATAAGATTTTGACAAGTGGAATTTGATCCCATTTTAGTAAATAGCAAGATGCAGAATAACACTGTTCTACATACCCAGTTGTTTGATCTGGGAGAAATGGATAAAACCAGCTCAGTTTTAGAATTTGGAAAGCACACAAGACTATAGACTAAAATGCATCTTAGGAATGATCATAATAAAATATAATTTGGCATGATTAACAGGGACATTAAACATGTGGTGGGTCTTTAATTTCTCAATATTTTAAAAGAGCTTTTCAACCTGTGGAGTTACTGTACCAAATTCTTGAAGCATGGGTATTTTGAATTCTTCCTCATGTTTTTAGATTAAATTTTCATTCTTCATTAAATGGTATTTTTCCCAGTGCTTAAGCTGGGTATTTTCATTTTTAAAGCAGCCCACAGCAAGGGTAAATTACATAATAGTTGCTGAGAAACAGAACAGCTGCTATTAATTCAGGTTGGTTTGTTCAAGTACAGCATATTCATCATTTGCATCAGACTGTCGTGTATCTCCCAGCAGGACTTCAGCAGGAATGAAGTGATCGCCTCCTTCCTTGGGTGGGGCCGTGGTGCCATCAATGATTTAGAAGGCGTATAAGCCAAACCTTGATAATCAAGCTAAGATACATCCAAGTCTTAAGCACCATATTTGAGTAATCTGGACATTTCGAATTTGGTAATCATGAGAGCTGGTGTTTATTAAATGCTATGTGGATCAGGTCTTATGCTGAGCAGCAACTGAGAACAATAATGTTTATTACATTAAGTAATCAGCCCAAGGTCACACGGTGAGGGTCTGTGTGCTGGACTTGACCATAACTTACTTTGCACACCATCTCTTTTCCTATAACTGGACAACTAAATCGAATAACAGGCCCAATGGTACAGATTGCTCTGAGGTCATTGTTGACCAACTGAACAGCACAGAAATGAGACGTTAGCATGAAAGTAGGGCCAAAGCAAGACCAGAGGACAATTATGGGCAGCCCACTGTGGTGTCTCATCCCTGACCTCTTTCTCCCCACCCTTGAGCAGATGTCTGTCTGTTTAAAAGCTGCACTTGCCTAAGAGTGAGGACCGTAGCTGATCCGCATGATCAAGTATTCAGCATGCATTCACCCATGTCCTTTTTATGCCCATGAGCTGTACCTGGCACAAAAGAAGAGCTCAGGCTTCACACATCCCTGTGATCAGGTATCAGCCTTGCTCTGAACCGTTCACATGCCCACCATTCATGTCTCTATGAGTACATGTCTGTATGTGCAGCTAGTCGGGAGATGGGAGCAAGGAAATGAAAACTGAGAGTAGTCCTTTTGGTAAGTAGTGACATTGACAATTATCCTCAGTGTCCCAACTAGATTCCAATTCTTCCCATACTGGTGGGCGACCTCTGTCCACCAACCCCTGTAGATCCCACAGTCATCTTATAAGAGTCATCTGAACTTTAGTACAGATTTTGGTCACCGGAATACTTACAATTCCCAGTGCAGTGGTTACAACTCCCCTTTTTTCTTTCACTCAAGGAAACAAGTAGGATGGCTGAAAAGTAGAAATAGTATCACAGAGATGACTGCTTTAATTTATCTTTTTAAAATGCTAAATAATTCTTAAGTAAATAATGAATTACCTGTAGCCTATCCTCCAATTCATCAGGACACACCTCATGATAAGGAACTTCTATTGAGATCTATTGGTTTAGAGATTAAAACAAGGGCCCAGAAGTCTCAAGGTCTAGCTCTGAGTTCAGCTGCTGACCTGGTGAGAGTTGCTGGACCTGAGTTTCCTCCTTTATAGGATTAGATGACTGGACTGTTGAGCAAACTTGGCTAGAGGCGTCTAGGACTCTGAAGGACAAGATTGGTGGTGTGCCATGCCTATCTGTGGATGCACTGCATTTGCAGTTTGCTGCAGAAATGTCTCTCTGCAGGTACCCTAGTTATTCCCCATGGTCGATGAGCTTGAACCTGGCATTGATGCTTTTAAAGTCAGTGAGTTACCTGATAAGCATTGGTCTTAAAGAGATTCCAGGACATAGACTGTAGTTATGTTCTTTGCTCATGTTTTGGGGATAAAATCTACCAAGGATCTGGCACCCTGGAGCCTGCCAGAGGCATGGATGGACCACAATTGTAGAGAAATGGTGATGCCTTTAAGCAATAGCAGATTCATTTTCCATCTGATGGGGCAATGTCTTGGCCAAAGCTACAAGGCCGCAGCAAAAGAAAATTATGCCTCAGCAATTCTTCCAACACACTGGGTTAATTGCCTCTGCAGACCTTTTTTTGATGCAGAGCTAAAAGGAGAAAAAATGATTTAGACTTTCAGTAATCTCTTGGGGGGTGACACCTTCAACCAGTTAAAGGGAATAAAAAAATTCTAGAAATTTAGGTCTCTTTTAAAATTCTTTCCAGGCTTGCCCCATCTATCATCCAAGCTGAAACTGCTCCTATGATATATTGTACACGGAGACCACACTACATCATTGGAGTTCTGACATTGCCACGGTTCTGTAGTAGGTTATAATGCAACGTAACAAATTACAATGGTGGACATTGACAAATTCAGTTTTGGGAGAGTTTAAATTAATTTTGAGCTGCTTCAAGTTGGTTTAGAAAGTAATTTTTAAATAAATCAGAGGTGGGTGGAGAGAGAGAGAGCTCCAAAGAGTAGTATGTGCATAAGAAGTTCAGGGCCAAGTTCAGGGCCTTGAGAGGGGTGGAAGCATCTTTCAGGTCCAGACATCTCACCTTCTATCCTAAGAACAGATCCAGCAAAGGGAGAAAGGGCTAACTTTTCAGGTAAATGATGTTCTCTGGTATTCTAGCGGCATCATACTTGTAGGAGACAAAAGTGAGTTTCTTTGAGTGCAAGGAGAAAAATTATGTAGTAAGATCTTTGAAATAGTAGATAATTCTAGAAACAACATGTTTTTTTTTTAAATATATTACACATCTTACAAGTGGTACGGTCAAATAGGAAGAGCACAGAATTGGGAGAATTTAAGCACACCGGCTTATTGTGTAGATCTGGGTCTCACAACACCTAAGTTTTCTCTTCTGTTAAAAAGGGGAATGACTAGTGCCCTGTGAGCTTCACAGGACCCTTGGGAAAGACAGAGGAAAACACATCAAACCCTTTGCCCTTTGGAAACCATAAAAATCTAGGCATCATTATTATAGTTGTTATTGTTATTTTTACTATATCTTAGGAGACATAACATTCTGGTTTGATCAGGATCATACTAACATAATATAAAATATATATTCACATCCCCCCTAAACTTGTACTGACTAAACATTGGGAGGGGTGAGAACTGGGCATGTCCTTGGGGAAAGGAAGATGTTGCGTTGGAATTGAGTGGTACGTTTTCAGAGATAATGGAATGGATTCCACAGGATGCTAAGGATCAGATAGTTCACCATTTTGGAAAGACTCTATTCCTTTTAGAAAGACAGAGGTAAAAGGAGTCCAAATCAGTGGAGCTTTTTTATCCCCACAAAGAAGCACTCATTTCTCAGTGCATGGGGGAATCAATTAGCCACAGTGCCATGTTCAGGTAGACTTTAGATTAGCTCGAGACCACTCCACTATAGATAATTAACCTTCGTACCCAAATTAGCAGTGAAATAAGCCAGTTATTAGTTTTCATAATGAACAAAATTGAGTATTTTGGAAAGTTAAACCCCTAGAGCTTAAATTAAAATAAGCATCTGGGAGAAATCCCTAAAGTATACTTCAATTCATTAATACTACAAATTCCACACTATATTGAACTGACAATGTGCTTTCTCTAAAGGAAATTGTGCCTCTCAAATAATCATTTGGATTGACCTCAGAGAGTGATTCTGCTCTGCGCCTGGAATCTCAAAGACCAGCTGAGTAATGGAGCTGATGTCCTTTTCTCACTACGAGGCAAGTGGCGGGCAGAGAAGAAAAGCTGCATGTGGCACTGAAACAAACAAATGGCTTTATTAAAGGTCTGAAAGAAAATCGTCTAAACTCCAGCCCAGAGGACAGGCTCCCATTGACTTGACTTTCCTTCAGCGTGAGAGTCAGCATGCAGTGGAACACTGAACTAAGTGTCAGAGGATCCACACTCTCACTTACTGGGGTGTGACTTTGGAAAAGCCATTGAACTTCTCTATGCCTCAGTTTCTTCCCTGGGACACTGGGAGCAATAATGGTTGCCTCACTCATATCTCTGCTCTGAGGGCCAATGTGCACAAAACCTGAATGTGGAGAAGCACTATGAACGTTAACATAGTCTTCTCTTGTAGTTGGAAATAACCTCAGGTTCCCCACTCCCATTCAGTTAAGGAAATATGCTGTCAAAATAACCAAGGAATTCTAAATATTTAGTAAAATACTTGCTAAATTTTTACATGGATTACCTCTTTGACTCCTCACAACATCTTATCCATTTTATTATTATACTCATTGCCTGCTAAAATCACTTGTTGATTAAGGAACAGAAACAATATTTGAACCCTGATGGGCCCACTCCAGAGGTATGGAGTGCTGCAGAGATCTAAGTCTGTCTTAAGACTGGCCTCACTCCAGTACAGGCTACCTAGAACATTCTTTATACTAGCAAGGCAGATACCATACGCAGAAATATCCGCTCATTTCCTTGGTAAAGCAATCCTGTTACATAGCTATTATTGTCTTTACATGAGGAAATGGAGGGTCATGGAGGCTGTGTCCAGACTGTGCAGCTAGAAGAGGTGAAGACTTATGCACAAGGGCCATTATATTTCCCTGGCCTACTGGCCTCCCAGTGAAGGGCTCTGGGAATCATGCCAGCTGGTTTGAGGGCAATGTCACAAGGTCAGTGTTTTTCCATTTCATGTAAGGGCAAGGGAAATTTCCCTTACCTTTCATACTTCTTTGGACAAAGAGTGAAAACCCTTCTTTTTTTTTTGTCTTTTGGACTATGTGGGATCCCATGGAATATGAATGAGGGTCTGTCCTTAAAATAATACCTGACATTTATTGGGTGTTTGTATTTGCTCTCCCATGTTCATGATACTGTGCTATGCTTATATTATCTCTCAGATATGAAATCAGAAGCCTCTTAGGGTATAAATAGACATTCCCATCATTCTCAGCCTTATGGGGCCCATATTGGGACTAGGAAGTCCTGGGATGGCCCAGACCCAAACATGGCAGCATTCCACCATTTTGTTCCACTTTGAAGGCACCCTTCCTAATGTGGGCAGAAACAGTCTTGGCATGTTGTGAGACGGATTTCTGGGCTGATAACTGTGTGTGGCACTGGGCCCTTGGGAGTAGAGCTGCCCAAGGGGTCTGTGCTCGGGCAGCCACCAAATTCCCTACAGCTTCTTCATTAGGAGGCAGGCCAGCATGAACAAGGAAGGAGCAAAGTTAGCAAACTCTTCAGTGAGCTATGCAAGTGAATTAATATCAGACGGCTGCAGGAACGTGCAGACTATGGAAAAGAATCAAGGTGAGTTGCATTGGAGATGAAGATAAATTCAGAGGAATTTTTCATGTACACAAAGAGCCTGGAGTTCAGTAAGGGAGACACAGTGGCCTCTAAGAAGAGACAGGATAATTTATTGAGAGAGGAGGAAAAAAAAACAATGCAACAGAAATTCAATGAATATTTGCCAGAGTAGTCAAAAGGACTCTGTAAGCAGACGCTTGGATTGAACATGCATCCCCAAAGGAGAAAGCAGTATAGAACGAAATCAAGACTGCGTCGGAAAAAGATGATGAAGAAATTAGAAATTCTAAAGACAAACAGAACTTGGGTTGGGATAGCCATAGAATCTCTATGAACACCCCGGGCCTGGAAAGAAGGAGACAATAGGTAGTTCCTCTGCCATGTCAGGTTAATTCTTTTCCTTTGGACTGGATTGAGTTGTAGGCACTGCCTGGCTCTAGTTTGAGTGCATGGAGTCAGGGGCAGCCAGAAGCCAGGGTTTGAGAAGGGACTTCAGGGTCACACTTAGTTTGGATCTCCAAGGGGGTCATATCAGGAGAGGGAAAAACAAGGCAAAACAGGGGTTTTCCAAGATTTCTTGGAAAGACCCAATCAGATCACATAAAGGATCAGAATTCATAGTCAATTTCTGTTCTGTTGAGAAACAAAGAAACATGTTTTACACTTGTGAGCTCAAATAGTTGGGGGTGGTAGGAGGACTAGAAACTGAGTTCTATAAAAGCTGCTTCTTGTAGTCTCTCAAGCTGCAGAAGCTATGTTTCTGTCCAACCAGTCCCCATCCTCGCTACCATGGGTGATTTATGATGGAGGCTTCTAAGAGCTCATGGGGAAAACTAGGACAAGATCAGTAGGAAATATCTGAAAGTCCCTAGAAATATATTTTTAAAGGAAAAATAGTCTACTGAATTTAGGGATATCAATCTAATTCTCTATGTCTTAATTTAGTCATAGTGTGCTGTTCATGTCCATTTATCATCCTTCTGTGCCCAAAACACTGCTAACAGACTCTCTTCTTCCCCGTCTTGAATGAATTTGTTTTGCTTTGCTGCAGTTAGTGTACTGCTAAAGGGACTTCCTCCAAATCTGCTCCTCCGTCCAAATGTTCTGCGTGTTTCTGATTTTGCTATGATTGATTGCTATGGATCTCTCTCTAGCCCCTGAGTAACTTGGATGCTTGAGATAGTCTAAATTGTGTATAACCTCATTTAGTCTCTAAAGCTTTGTAAGTCTCAAACTCTCACTGCTCCTGTGCAGGTTTACATAGTAACTTGGAGCCAAAACACAAGTTGGCAGGCCCTTCACTCCCATCTCAGTTCATTCTCCCCTCCTAGAGAGTATCTGAAGACGAATTTATTTCTTCTCCATTATCTCTATGCCTCATAGAGATTACTGAAACGCTCCATACCTTCCGTGCCATCTGTCATGCCATCCCAGCCTTCTCTGCCCTCATTTTGAATTATCCCCAGTGCAAGTCATTATGGCACAGTGTCCCCAAGCATGGTCCTTTAAAACAGATTTGGCTCTTCTGCATCCAGTGGATATTTGTATAGGCTATGCAGTACACAACCTCCTGCTGTATTAGTGCCCTATTGCTGCTGTAACAAATGGCCCCAAACTTAGTGACTTAAATCAACTCAAATTTATTATCTTACCATTCTGAAGGTCAGAAAGTTCCTACTGGGTCTCACTGGGTCAACTCAAGGTATCAATAGGTTATGTTCCTTCTTGCCGACTCCAGGGGAGAATCCATTTCCTTGTCTTAACTCGTGGCACCTTCTTCCATGCTCAGTGCACAGTGACAAGTTGCGTCTCACACTGCATCACTCTGACATTGAATCTCCTGTGACCCATTTTCACTATAAGCATGCCAATGATTACATTATGGGCCCACTCAGATAATTTAAGATAGTCTTCCGGTTCCAAGGTCAGATAATTAACAACCCTTAAATCTATCTGCTTCCTTCATTTGCCTCTACCATGCAGTCTAATTTATTCATAAGTTCTGTGTTCAACTTCAAGGTGGAAGGAAGGTTTTCATCTACATATACTAGCTCAGAAAGTTCCCAACTTCTGAGACTTGGCAATGTGAGGGCTGCCAGTGCTGGCCACTTGCTTTCCAGGCCTGCCTTGGGCCCAAGGTCTACTTCATCAGAGCTACTACATTGGACATGGACTTGGACACACAAGGGAAGGAACTTCTATGTGAAGCCTGGGACACTTCTTCTGGCTGTGTAGACTCGAGATTTGTGTTTCTATCTATCACTGGTTATATAGGTCTCTTGACCCCACCTCCCTTTTTTTTGGTTCCTTTTTTCAATATATTTTAATAAAACCCTTAGTATTCACCTACTGCTCTTTATTAATGCACAACAGTGAGCCCCAGATGACACAGAAACCTACCAACTATGTGGACACTGAACTTCTCTGGCCTCTGTTCCTTCATAACACCCTCCCACTTGTTCTGGGGAGGACAAGTGAGGTCAGGGGTAAAGATCTGGGTACAGGGCTTGGCACCTGAGAAACATTTCACAAAAGTAGGGAAAGGAGAAGAATGGAATAATACCTATGTCCTACATTGATGGATCAAAATCTCCAAATGGCAGAAGGTATAGAGAAATACACTTACCTGGAAGCAGGAATGACACATTTCATTGCTGAGGGGTTTGTTCCTTTTGAAATGCACAGTGCCATTAAGAGATTACGTTTAAACTCAGGCCATAAAGACAATGGATTGAGACACAGTTGAGACACATTAAAAAAATGAAGTCAATTGAGGCATAAGGAAGAGAGTCACACAGGCTATTATCATGTAGGTGAAGAGACTGCAGAGAACCACTGAGACTTCTGCCTTTTGGGGGACCACCAATTTATAAGTGGGGGAATCCCCTTCATCTCAAAGGAGACAGAACTTCTCACACACATCCTCACGCAAGCCAAAGATCCTCTTGACAAACCCTTCACATCCTTGAAAGAGACCCAGATATGAATTCTTGGCTATGACTAATGTATAAAGTCAAACAATGTGATTGTCAAAAAGTGTCCTGTGAGCTGGCAATATTTTACATTGCTGACTGACAAAGAAAACCTAATAGTACTGCCTCTACCCTTCTGTGCAAAGAAGGGACGAAAACACAAGATAATATTGATCAAGCACTTAAGGGTCAACCCTGGACTTAGAGAACTTTACCTACAAACCTTATCATAGCCCTCCCAGGTAAATGCCATCAGTAAGTAGGCATGTGGGCCCTCTGGAAACAGATGCTGTGAGAGACTGAGGGATGAATAGGGTTTACGGGGAATAATGGCAAAGCAGAGGGAAGCAGAATTGGACAGAGGGTGCTGACCAAGTCTCTGCCTGCTCAGTTCCACAGCACAGACAGCCCAACTGAAGAGCTCCTTGTCAGGGGAAATCATCTGATCTGTGTCCCATCGACACAGTGCTTGGCCACTGGCCAGAAGATGCCCTGAGAATAGTGTGACCTCAGCCCCTAAGTTGAGTTGGACCCTGAAGGTGTTAAAAAGTGCATGCCATCAGCTAAATGACTCTGCTCTTTGCTGCATTTTCGAGTCCACCTCAGAGAGGTCATCCTCCCTGTATGGGTGAGACCAGTGAAGGAATTTGCCTGCAGGTGTCCAACCAGGAGCAGCAGAGGCTGGGGTCTATCTACCCCTTCATCCCTAACTGCCAACTGCACTGGGGGAACCTCTCTTAAGAATTTTTACAGGCATCAAGTGAGGTCAGACATTTCAAAGTTCTTTAAGAGAATAAAGGTTCATAGATATTTGAAGGATTAGATGAGTGGATATTAAAGAACAATAGGCAGTATCCTGTTTATTCATTTTTCTCAGTTTTTTTCTGCCTGCTACTTGAAAGCATTTTGCTCCAGTTCCCAGAGAAGCGCGCAGGAAGACCTTTTACAGCGTATGAAAAGTATTAATAATTCGGTAGGGTCTTAATTCATTTCGTGATTCAGTTCTGCTGAATCTACAGAGACTCCTTCAAGCCTAGTAATTATAAAAGGTGCTTCCAAATCAGTCCTGACTTGATCTTACACTATTTGATCATTTTATTATTCCATTTTACTTCATTATTCAGTTTGATTTGGCTCTGTTAAGAAACCTAAGGCTACATAAACTGTATATTTTATACCTTTAAAAGTTCTGTTGAGATAAATCCTTATCTAAAAAGGCCCTAATGCTAAACCAACATCATTTATTTTTCAATCTGAGAATATCGCCCCCAGAGCAGAAATCCTCGATTCCATTTGTAGGAGCCCGGTCAGCAGGGCCAGTACTGCTCTCTGTCCTGTGCAGACTGTGGTGTGACTGATACTCTCGCTTGCAAACCATTGAAAAAGTAATCCTCAGCTTTTGTAACGTAGGTGACTTCATACTAATATCATATTAATACCTATTCTATTGCTAGGGCTTTCAATGTAGTTGAGAAAGTCAGGACAGGATTTGTAGAGCGGGCAGCTTTCTCATTTCTCTGCCTCGCATCTGGGGACTCCCACATGATAGACATTCAGTAAGTAACAATTGAATACGTGGAAGGCTTGGGGATCAGCCAGGTCTAGGCTCAGATCCTAAGAACATGGCTTTCCATATAGGAGATCTGGGAAATGCATTTCAGTTATTTGCTCCTTGGTTTACCCAATAGTTGAAGTTGGCAATCTTACCCCCAGGGCCACTGTGAGAGCTAAGGACAGTAGAACATAGGCAGGCCATCTTCCTGATCCTTTCAGTGCCAAGCAGAGTGTCCCGCTGATATGGGCCGAAAGCTTGTGTCCCCTACAGGTTCATTTGTTGAAATTCTAATCTCCGAAGGTGACGGTATTAAGAAGTAGAGTCTTTGGCAGATGCTTATGTATTGAGAAAGGGAGTAGTGCCCTGAAGAAGAGGTTCCAGAGAGATCCCTCGTTCCTTCACTCACACGAACACACATTTGACCGAGCTGCTGCCTGGATCTTGATTTTCTTGCTACCAGAGTGCAACACCATCCCGCCGTCTCTAAGCCACCCAAGTTCGTTGTTTGCACTAAGACACCCACACAGGGTAGCTGTCAACAAAGGACCATTTGTCAATGTCCTACCCAACCCGTTTTGGTTGTTTTGACAGAATTTGCTTTTGTTTTGTTTGGCAGAGTTGGCAGGTTGCCGTGCTGACACTTCGGAACTTGGAACAACACTTCGGCTCCTTTTGGTGGGAAATACGTTCTACTAACTGATCTGATGTTTTTTCTTAATTCGATGACTTGTGCCAGCGAAATGCAAAGGCATATCGTTTCAACATGCAGGCGCTTTTAGCGTGTGGGCCCTGCTGGTCTTCACGCTTCGTGTATTTCATGCAGCAGTGACCCACCTGTGTCCTTGCAACGCAGAGACAATTATGATTTTCATTTCATGGAAGAGGGAACGGATGCACCAAGATGCTATGTTTAACGAGCAAAGACGGAATTCACACTGGCTCACCAGGCCCTGGGGCTGTTCCAACCGACCATCATCCTCTCCTGCCTTTGATGAGTAAATACACTTCCAGAGGTTTCTTAAAGACGTTAAGGTGTGACAGCCATCCCAAAGGGTCAAGTGATTTTCTTAAATGAATTGACCAAACTGCTGGTTTCATTGGAGAGGGGTAGACTTGATTCTCTTTATTCTAAAGCAAGAATGTCTTAGGTGCCCTGCACACATACACAAACACACACATGTGCATGCACACACACGTGCACACATGCACACGTGCATAAACACACGCACTTCTTAGGTATCATAGCAGCACTCATAGACTTGGTTCCTCTGGAAGTCACATGGGAACACTCATTCATTCCACGTATCATTCATTCATTCAACAAACAGCTCTGGAGGTTGAACTAGTGTAAAAATAAAATGCTAACTGCTAGAAGGTACAGCGGCAGATCAGATCTGTTCCTTGTCCTCGAGATTATTAACAACAAGTAAATCATTCAATCAGTTTTACAATTTGGTGCCTTTCAGACTAATCAGTGACTGACTCCGCTAGCATTTAACAAATTACGTCTATTCAGTTCAGAATAACAGGAGTCAGCTAGGCTCATTAGGTTCAGTCACCATTTGAGTTGCATAACATTATCAAACGTTAAGCAAGTGGCAGGTCAGTTCTATTCGAATCATTGATCAGGCTGGGCAGTTGCAGTTGAAGGTGGAGGGAAAGGCAGGCAGGTAGATGTTTGCGAGAATGTTTATAAAACCTCTTTCCAAGCCAAGCAGTCACTTTCTGATTTCTCCGGGTTTCAACAAGTCTTTGTTCTGATAACAAAAGCAGTCTTGATATTGCGAGGGGAAGAAAGACTCGGTGTTTTGAATTATGTATTAATTCATGCACATATTTGACTGCCTCCTCAGATGCCTGAGCTCCTGGGAATGCTCCGCTAGTGTTTGATAGTAGACTGACAATAAGAGTGCTTTGCCTCTTTACAGGTTAGCGTTTTCAAAGCCTCTTCACGTCCATAAGTGTAATTGAGACTCAAAACACTCCACTATAGATACCATGACCTTGTATCATAAACAGGCAACTGGCACTTGAGGCGTTAGCCACATTTCTCTAGGTAGAATGGTTTCAATGGGGACACAGTGAAAACCCAAATTTTCAGACACTGACCTTCTGGTCATTTCCCTCACAACACTGAGATGAGACTAACTGATGGACTAGACCACTATATCCAATCTCCATGAACTGAAAGCTACTGAATGAAATTTGGAGTAGATATCTGTTCTCCAGAAGGGCAGATGCATGTTGGTGTTCCTCCCTTAGCTATGCCCAGGGCAGAGAGTGCAAATAACTAGGCATACTCTCCCCTGACCCCAGGTACACCCCCACAAGTCCTTTCAACATCGTGGTCCAGGCCACTGCCATTGACGGAGAGAAATCTCTGAGTGCCCTGTCTCTGAGAATGTTCAAGATTGGAGGCTCACTGGTCAGTCAAGTAATAGAAGGATTCTGTGCATTGACTAGAAGGCTCAGATTTCAATGGTTCCTAAGCATAGAAATCTTCTGGCAGCATTCAGAAAGATGTTCATTTCTTTTTCATTGAGATTCCCAAGGTCTAGTCAAGACCTGCTGAATCAGAGTCCCGAAGGGTGCAGCCCAAGAAAGCCTCATTTGCGAACTGTCCTGAGCTGATTATGATGTAACAAGTTCACGAGTCATTACTTGGGAACTGGACCGAATGACCTCTAAGGTCCTTTTGAACTTGAAATCTGAGTGTCATGACTTAGCACAGTCCAGCACTTGGGATTTGCCATCTTGTGCACACTGCATCACAGGGCACAGAGTTTTTAAATCACACTAAAAACAATTACCCACAACAGGTGAAAGAACCAACTAGCCTGCCATCTGAATCTTAGTGGCAAATTAAACTTCCCACGTTAGCTGTGTTCTCAGAGATATTAGTGTTACAAGCCCTAATGTATTGTATTTTATACTTGGGAGAGCTGAAAGAGAGTACTAATTACATGCAAGTTTTCCAAGATTTCAGCTGGGAGTATTTCACATGAAAGTTAATTGTTCTTTGGGGGTTTTACCACTGGTTTATCCAATTAATGTGGAGTTTGCCTATATATCATGGTTTTGCTTACAGAAGGGAAACCATATTACTCACTTGGATAAAATGGGGCCTGTTCTAAGGGTGTTTTGGAATCAGCCTGAGAGTTTCTGGAACACATACACACTGTGTTCACCTGCTGCCTTCGGAGCTGGAGGGAAGCTGGTTCGGCTGTCCTCAGCACAAGTTGCTGATGAAACACAGTGATAAAAAAAAGAGCCAAGCAGATTTGCTTCCGAACCTTTCCCCTCACTGTTTGCTCTAAAAACTTGGAAATAACCTTAATCAAGTGTAGAAATGGTACAAACAATCTGGTCATTGAAATTCTATGTTCTTCAGCAATTAGACAACCTGTGCTTCTAACTCGTCTTATGTGCAGCAGACATTATGATGATACCCATCTCACAGGTCTCTGTGTGCTCAGTGTTTTTCCCATTTGTGCTTGTGAGTTGGTACTACTCTCTTCAGACAACTCCAGACATTGGTATGCAGTATTTTTTACATGGGCCCTATTGTCTTCCAGAGATAGAGTAGTGGGCGTGGTAGGTATGGCCTGGGGTTTGAGCTTCCCAGTTGTAACAATCCCATCTCTACTTGGCCTTGATCAGGGCTGTGCATCTGTCCTAATTCTTTCCCTCTTTGGAAGTCCTTGAGATTTAATGTGAATCGTTATTGGGAAGAGTTCCAAGTCAGAAGTTCACAGGGTCAGCCCTAGTTTTCCATCCATTTGAGCATTGTCTACCCTCTAAATAAAGAATCAAGGATGATAATAAGGACAGTAATCAGAAGGGAAATCAGGAAAATAATGAGGAGTCACTAAGAGCTATAGAGTAAAGAGGGGACTGGACTTTCAGAAGGGGGGCTTCCTGTCAACATCTCCTGACAAGATTACATGACCATTCCTGGGAGACTCAACCAGTTCTTATAAGATTCCTTCTTGTTTGAAGTTGTTTTCACTGGATCAGAATCACTCATCACCTGCTCCTTCCGGGTCAATGTGAGGTTGTCCAATGAGAAGGTCCTAAATGAGTTTGCTGATGGTAAAAGCCCTGGACTCTCAAGTTGTGCCTTGGTGAATGACTCTAGCGCGTGGGCTTTATCCTCCATTCATAGTCACTGTCTACACCTCATGGCTATAAACATTGGTGACTCCACAGGTCAGGTAGCAAGGTATCAGCATAAGTCCTAAAAGGTGGGCTGGTAATTCAGTTCTTGTTCCATGCCAAACCCGCTCTGCACTCTGTTTTGTCCCTGTAAGGCTGGGACTCTTCCATACCAAATGTCTCTGCCAGCTGACTCTGTGTTAGGGTCAGCCTGGAGGGGTCTCTGCAGGGAGGTTGGAAACTTGTAGGAGGAGAGATGAGGTCCCTTTGCTCCTCCCATTTTTCTGTTTTTCTGGTCAATGGCTTGCCTGTCTTCCTTAGTAAGGCAGGCCTCAGTGGAACCTAGAGGAGCCCTGATGAGGACTGGCTTCACGAATGAACTTGGAGAGGCAGCAGTCATGAGTACAAATGGTTACTCTACTAGACCTCTACCGGTGCAGAAGTATCCCTAGAATTTCATGTGGGCCCCAGACACACTGGGATACTGAGGTCAACTGGCATGGACCAGGGGTCATGGGCAGTGCTCGTAGCATAAGTATGACAAACCCCTCTAAACTGGATCTTCCATTGTTGGAGCCATCACCATTCAGTTATGAAACCACTAACTTGAGGATTGAGCTTCACTCCTCCCTGTCCCTCTTACTCCATCTGTGAAACGTGGACAGGTCATTTAAACATAAACACACAGATAAGTTGATATCTGTCCACGGACAACCATCTCTACACCACCAGCCTATTGCAGTCAACTTATTCTGAATGACCTGCCCAGCTGAGCTGGTGCCTTTTATTCTTGGGTCTCCAGGGTGGACTCAGTCTCCAGATAAAACTCCCTGAAACAGAATGACATTTATTTGTTCCTATTTTTGACTCTGTGGTTGTGCTTCTTGGTTCCCTCCCTGGCTCTGTCCATGTGATGGAAGGGAGAGCATTGCTGTCAGCATCTCTTTGTGACTTGCCTATGTTCAGGGCATAAAATGTCTTATTTTGTGAATTCCTCCGGGTCCTGGCCGATGTCGAGTGCAGTGTGAGAGCTGGATCAGTGTCTGAGGGACGCGATGCAATGAAGCAGAAGTTGTCCTGTTCTGACACTGAGTAGTGGAGACCAGAGTGAGGAGGGCCCCTGGGAGCTGGTCTGCTCACTGGAGAGAGAGTGGGGCTCCCTCCTCTTAGATGACGATGTGTGAGAGCATCTCTCAGATGTTTAGTCTCATCCAAACTGTGTCATGAATCTATTGGTTTAGGGAGACCTTAGAAGGAGCCCCCCAGCCCCAGTTGCCCTGCGCTCCAGGCTTCCCTGGAGAGAATACTTGAGTCCTTGAAAACACTCCACTTACAGAAAAGTTCTCATCCTTCTGCAGTTTCAGCTTTATTCTTGAATTCTTTAGTGCTGAACTGCAGTTTTCATCAATGATAAATAAAGTGCACAGTGGTCCTTCACATTATGAAAGGGGACAAGGGAGGGAAAGCCCAGAGGTCACCCCAGGTTAATTTTTCCTTTGAAGAATGTTTTGCCCTTATTTAGTTAAGAAAGGATCCTTGTGGCGGGCATTCTTCCCTTTTGGAGCCCTGGTAACTGGAGGACTGCCATTGGAAGAGGACAGCAGCAAAGACAGTTAACTGTGTCTCACTCTTGGAGGTGTCGCCACTCAGAATTTGGTGACTCACAGCAAGTACCATCGGTTCCTTAACAGACTGACAGCAAGCCAGCTTTCACTGTGTCACTGCCAAGGGGAGGGACAGAGCAAGAAGGGTGTTCGTTTCTCTCTCCTCCCAAGGGCTTCCTTCCTTGTTTGGCAAAGGAGGAGGGGCATGGTGGCTGAGATAGCCCTTGATATACTTTTGGTTGTTACTTACCCATAACTTTGAAATATTTCAAACTACTGACTCCAGACAATTACCTAGAAAGGGTCAGCTGTAGATTTAATTTGGGAGATGGTTCTGCCACAGCCAAGGCAGTCTGATGAGGACCTAAGTGTCTGATACCGATGCCCACTGACCCCCATAAAGCTGATTCACTTCAAAGATTGCCTTGGAATCACTTTCCTGGGAGATTCGAAGCTTTGCAAGACATGGCGGTTTCTCCAGCAGGAATGACAAGGCAGATTCCTCGACATCACAGTTCTTGTTCCCACAGTGCTCATCTTAGGTCTCTGGAGGCCTCTTCCAAGGATGTGGGGTTGATCGTGCAAGGGAACATGCAACTTTGGAACTAGGGGATGCTTAGTGAGGTCTTCACTCTACAAAGGAGGAGACTAGTTCCTGAAAGCACCATAGCCAATGCAGCAATGCTGTTGGCAGCATTTCCAGGACCTCCCAGCCAGATTCCTCCATCTGAGGCGTGGCTACTCTTAGGTTTAGAGATCAAAGCGAGAAATGCTCAAACATAATAACTATGTTTATTCTAAATATAGAAAACACAGGACCTAGATGTACCTTACATTTTGATCATTTCTACTGATTATAAAAATCTATTTTTCCATTTGGGGAATAAAGGAGACATTAAACACATAAAGGGGAAATCGAATGTCCCTGGAATTTTATCATGGAGAGATAAACATTTGGGGAGCACTGGCACCCTCGCTGGCAGAGGGGTTGGGTGAGGCCTGAATGACTTAAGGTACAGAGAGTCCACTGTGGGGTGAAGACTAGACCCTGGGTGTTTGGGGCCTGTCTGGTTCTCTTTCTGCTCAGCCAGCTGACAGAGACCTGTTGACTCCTTTCCTGGAGACAGGGCTGCAGGATCCACAGACTGGACTCTGAAGGAAACACCACCAGGTGGCCATGTCCCTTCCTGAAGTTGTTAGCCTTGCAGTGGCCGACTTTTGCAGGCTGCTGTGACAGTGAGGCACCTCCCTGTCCCAGCCCGGCGTCTATGCTGTGCCAGCCCTGACCAGCGAGGGAGAGGGCAGATTGGATGCCTATATTTTTGGAGCTTCTACAGCACAGCGCTCACAGAGAAGTGTGTCTGGGTATATGTTTGTGTGTGCCTTGTGTGTGTGTTTCCCTGTGCTTGTGTGAATATTTGTAGGTTTGTTTTGTGTGTGTGCTTTGTAAAGGTTTGTTTGGTGGCAAATGTTTGTGTGCGTGTGTGTTCATGTGTGCATCTGTGTGCATATTTGTGTATGGGCATATGAGTGTGTGTGTGCATGTGTGTGTGCTGACAGACTATTCTGGAAAGCTCAGTTCTTTACTGATGACTCTCTTCCCTGTGCACCGGGCAAAGCACAGTAGGCTCAGGGTTTGCTGTGAGGGTGCCAGGTGCAGCCTCTGAGTGTAGATTCTGGCCTTTTCTCTCCTGTCATCGCTGGCTGTGATAAAAATGCAGAGACTGTGAGACATTCGAGCTGAAGGGATTTGTGGTGATGACATAGGTCAGCACTTTTGTTTTGCACCTAAGAAAACCAAGGCCCCCAGACTCATCGCTGACTTCTCCTGGAGAAAACTTGCCTTTTGATTTTCTTACGGTTCTTTTCCTCCGGGGAAGCACAGGAGGTCAGTGAGTTGTGTCTGAATAACCTCAATTAGCACGTGGCTGCCAGACTCTGGTCTTACCCTAAATAACCACCGTCTTGCATCATGACGAGGGGCCACTATCATCCTCATTTAGGCGGGCCTCACGGGTCATGAGTGGCAGGGTCAGAGATCAGACGTGGAACTCAGGGGCCTGCTCTAATGATACTAGCCTGCTTCTCTGCAGGTTGGCTCATGGCAGCAGATGGCAGCTTAGAAAGAGGCCTGCTCCTGGGGTTGAGGGGCCGGTTCCACAGGGCCTTTTCGTTCCATGTACCCCCTTCAGCAGAACCACAGGGAAGGGCTGGCCCAGCACCAGAGACTGGCTTCCAGCCCGACTGTATGTTGATGTCCAGACCGCAGTCAGAAAGGCAGACAGACAGGTGGGCTGCTGACTGATGGCTGTAGTCCCTGTGGGCACTTAAAAACAGTAGGGACAGCCACACATGGGCATGTCGTATCAGAAGTGAGTGGCAGGAGGCAGCGGCAGAAAGGAGGAACCTCGAGCAGAGGTCAAGGGGGTCAGCAAGAGTAAGTGCTGACTAATCCCAGGGACAGGCAGTCCAGCTTGCATCTCTGAGTTGCTTCTGCATGGCCTGAATGCCGCAGGGGTCAAGGCATCTAGGTCACACAGGAGAAATGATACTGATGCCAATGTACACATGGATGTAAGGGGCTTTGGAGTGTTTCTCTGCTAACTTCGTATATTCACATTGCATTAGGCAAAATGTCACGATGTCTACATCCCAGCCTCTGGAATCTGAGACGCTGTTTCTTTAGATGGCACAAGAAGCTTACTGATAGGATTAAGAATTTTGAGATGGAAGATTATTCTGGATTACCTGGGAAAGAGGGAGGCAGGAGGGGAGTATCAGGATGCTGTCTCTGCTGCTGGCTTTGGACATGGACCAAAGAGAGCAGTCTCTGGAAGCTGGAAAATGGAAGGAAATGGATTCTCTCCTTGAGCCTCCAGAAGAAACACCAAACCGAGAATAAAACTAGAGACCTCTGAATTCTAGACTTGCAAAATAACACATCTGCATTGTTTTAAGTCAATAATTGGTGGTCTGTTGTTACAAAAGCGATAGCCAGTGATACACACATAGCAAAAATATTTGACTTGCTGAAGGTTATGCAATGGGTTACTGTCAACATCAGCAGAATTTTCCAGGTCCTTTGATGATCACCACAGAGCTTTTTTTGTGGCATGAGTGAGAAAGAGTATCTGAACAATCTATTCTGGGCCAGAGTTGAGAACTCGCAAGCTTTATAAATCACTCTTCTTCAGGATCATGCCTGTGAAACGTAGTTTCTCAGAGCTCTGCTCTCCCATCCTGCTGACTTGGTGATGGGACATGGGTGACAGTCAACCAAGGTGTAATGTGGGTGCCAGGTGTTTAAGCAGAGGTTGAGTGAGGATACCTTCATGTATCACTTTGAGGATGACTCTAAGGAGATAGTCCATCACCTACTTACTACTTGGATGAGGGAATTCTGATCAAATGCCTTCTCCCTCCTTGGAGTTCTTTGTTTTCCCTAGGACCAGTGGCTTTCAGCACATAATTCTAAGAACAGGGACACTTAGTGACATCAGCATGACAAAGCTCACAGAACCATTTGGTTTACACCTGCAGCTGTCTTACCACATCCTGGCTTTTCAGGAGAAGGAATTTGAAGAACATGGTGGCACCTAGTCTTGAAGCTGTGCCTTCAGGACCCCAAAACAGGTCTGGAGGAGGTGTCCTTGGGAGAATTGCCAGTTAGGCAGTCAGCTGTCTTGGTCACCTTTCCTACCTGCATTCACACCGTGTGATTTTATAACCCAAACTCTCCCTAGAACTCTACAGAAAGCTCCTTCCACAGCAAGGTCTGAAACTTTCACAGAGCCACCCTTCCCATGCAAGGGCCCCAGTGAGGAGAGCAGTGGAGCGAGATAATCTGCCGTCACTGGGTTTGGATTAATACAGCTTTGAACAGGCCCTGACTGTGAGCTTGCTCCTGAGCTCTGTCCTCCTGGAAAACGGTGAGGGTTAAAACATTCTCCTCGATCATTATGCTCTGGAAAATGACTCACCCTGCAAAGAGTCACCCTTCTCCGTAAGCCATCAGACTCCCAGATGTCCCCACATTGATCCATATCCACATGAGACACAGGCCCTCCAAATTTCTGCACCCCTCCCACCCCCCGAATGATTAGCTGAACTGTTTTAGCCTCACTGAGCCATTGAAACTAAATGCTTGTCACCCAAACTTAACCGAAAACTTTTTTCCTTCCGTCAGCGCTCAGCCTGAGCCAGCAGAGAGCTGGGAATGTGCTGGCCTGTAGGTAAAATATTCTGATTTACTCTCCAGTCCTAACACCTTCTCATCCCACTTCACCACATCTGGCTCACATCTGCTCCTTTCTAGACATGTCTACCCCTTTTCATAAAAGAAAGCCCTTTCTTGCCTAATTTGGCTGCTGGCAGATTTTATGCTTGGAGAGTTCCCTCTTATAGCCCTAGTCCCATTCCCTCACCTCCCACGGTGCCATAATCCTTTTGAATAAAAGTCACTCTTTACTAAATCCAGATTTGTTTTTTATTTGATGGCCCCCATTTATTGGGACGCTGGAAGGCACCCCAGGACATTTGTGTCTGAGAAGGCACATTCTCTTTGCTACTGTTGTTAAGTTTTCCATGCGGTTTTCTCCTGTGAATCTCTGACCCTGTTGGGGGGTGGTATTTCACACAAGTACTTTAAATAGCCTGGATAATGATAAATATCTATGGCTGCTCCACAGCTGCTCTTAGGAGTGTGAAAGGTTCCTTTCAAAGTGAGGGGAAGCCCTGGGTTAAGGAGACTAAACTGGTTTCGTCTTTTTCATACGCATCTGGCGAAACACTCAAGAACTGTATAGAGTATACAAAATTCTCCTAAATTATTTGAACACGAACTGCTTTTATTGTCCAAACACGGAAGAATATCATGTGGAACCATGGGGGGAAATGTTGTTCTCAAGCCTTGCATCTCTTTTTCTGCAATTGCCTGATGCGTCTTAGAGAAGACGAGCTTTTTCTCTGCGCTCCTTGCGGGTAGGGAAAGGATTGCGTTTGGGGGCCAGGAACCAACACTGCGGGTTGGTCTCAGAGCGTGTCAGACGCAGTCTCTCTTTAAGTAGGCAGCGAGCTAAAGTGCCTGTGTCCTGGGGGGAACACAGCAAATGGGTCAGATTTCTCCACAGGTAGATGCTGCCTTTAAGACACTTTTGATTTACAGCAGCGTTTGCTGTGACCTTGGTTATCCTGTTTGTAAGTGATGCCACCAGGGTGTCTGAGTGATGCACGGCTGTGAATTTTTCATGGCAAGGCATGTATTTGTGCTATCGGCCTCCTGGGCTAGGGAAAAAAGCATGGGATGTCAAGAGCAACATAAATTTTAAGTAAATCTTTATTCCCCCCAGACCGCCCAGCAAAGTCCCATTAACCATGTTCTCCTCAGCCGTTCACTCATTTACAAACATTTATTGAGCAACTTCCACGTCTAAGGGCTGCAGGTTTTACAAAGAGGCACACACCTCCATTGGCTCGTGAGTTAGGAAGTGAAGGTACAGAGGAGCAAACCGAGCCCTGAGTGGGGCGTCCTCTTTGGAGGGAATATCTGGGCTTCCCGAACCCCGGCAAAAACATGTGTGTCTTGTGAAGATAAGTCAGACTCTCCTCCAGGCACCTTGAGAGCTCAAAGGCCACTTCTGTCAGTCTGAGCCAATCTCCTAACATGTCAGGCCGGGATGCCCTCTTCTATAAAAAGCAGGGTTGAAAGAGAAGATTCTGAAGTTTTTCAGCTCAAAACAACATAGAGATGCAAACACGCACATATATACCCGAGGCAGAGTGGGCCGTACCGTCACCTACATGGATGCGTACACACAAGCATACATACTGATGTAAATACTCTGCACAGTGACAGCCTAAGGCAAGATTGCAAGAGTGCGTAGGTGAGGCAAGGTGTCACTGAAGGATGGTCTTTACATGGACTTTAAGAGAGACCTGAGCACTGATTGGAAAGGAGTAGAGATGGATGGCACTGCTCTGTGTGCAATGCAGAGTCCAAGGCCTTGGGGCCGAGAGGAACCCTGTGCCAGAGGCACGCTGGGGCTCCACCTAGTTATTGTGTTATCGGAGCACAGCCTGTGAGACTGGGGGGCTGGATCCCAGAGGCCTCTTTCCTGGTAGCAGGATCATCTCCCCGTTGCTCTCTGCTCCCCCTCGGGATTTTGCAGGCGCTTCTCTCTCTGCCGAATCGCCTTCCCCATCTGCAGTCCTGCATCCTCTGCCATCTGCAGGCCCCTCCACACATCCTGCCTCTCAGTGCCCGTTGATCTTCTCTGGAGCACATATTGCTGTTTCTGGTCTGTATCATCCATCCCAGGTTCTGTGACCCTAGGAACCGAGGCACCTGAAACAGGGCAGCGCCTGCCTGGTCCATGTCTGAAGTCCCAGGGTTCAGTCAGGGCTGTAAAGATTGTTGGGATGAATGAATGAGCTGAAATTTACACCGTAGATCCCAGCGAAAGCCGATGGGCCATTTCTCAAGTGTGCAAGTCTATTTTGCAGTATTCAGTGTAATGTCTTTATTGTAAACTAAAGACATCTGACCCCTCCACGTTGGGAGTGTTGTTGAAGAGGATCTTGATGCCCAGGACAGGGCTCGTGGAAACTTACACAAACTCAGAGTTCTGCATTCTTCCAGAACCACGCCTTCATCCGACTTGAACGGGACGTCCCTGCCCCCATCAGTATCCCCGACATGGCCCGCCATACGGTCCCCCTGCCACTTCTCCTGTATTGTCTTTCCCCACCACTGTCCCCACTTGACACTGTCCCCACCTGGCACTGTCTCCCCTGGCATTGCCCCCTCACCATACGGTCCTCACTACAGCACAGGTCACCTGGAGGCTGCTTCCATGCAAATCTCACTCCTCCTATCAGAACCTGATTCTTGGCCCTGACGCTAGACACCGTCAGGGTCTCCAGGGAAGTAGGAAGCTGAGGATTTTCCCTGTGTGGCTTAGAACTCACTGCCCTCCTATGCTTCCTTCTTCCTGCCCGGGCTGCCCCTGGTTGCCTGGCTGCTGTCCTCGGGGCCTTCTCAGAACTGAGCTCCAGAAGCCCTTTGATCCTGGAGTAGCCAGAAAATCTCTGATTTGCTCTGAGTGAGAGAGCTCTGAGCCAGGTCCCAGGGAAGGCAAAGGCCCCGTGAGAGCTTGCATAAATATTAGTCAAAGAGCCCAAACTAGAATGGCCACACCTCACCCAGCACGACATTTTCTTTCATTCTCTCAAGAGGAATTCTGGCTTCTTAAGGATAGACTGTGACCTTCCAAATGGTGACTTGTGTTTAAACATTGGCAAGGAATAATTAGCCCAGGAGATGCCTATGTTATTGTTGTTATTAGTATTAGATGGCTTTTCATTGGTTTATTAAAAACATGACTGTATTTTAATTAATTGATACATAATTAACAATAGATTATTAGACTCTTTGTGATAATAGTAAAGAATGAAGAATATGAATAGAAGCCTTTAAGAGTTTATACAATACTTCTTTTTATATTCTCATTAAAGCCATACCTGAATCTTCAGAGTAATATTTTCTTATCACAAGAAAGTGGAGACTCAGATTGGAACTTGGCCAGTGCAATTCAACAGAGTAGGGGAGGATGGGATCTAGTCCAAGGTCTCCTCAAAGTTCTCCTGCATTTGAAAGAGCTTACCAGGTACCTTTTCCACAGACTGTCAACCTTGCCTGGAGAGGCCTGGGTGATAGCCAGGTAGGACTTAGAAGATGTGAGAAAAGTCCTCAGCTAAGATTCCTATGGGGGATTTTAAGGAAGGAACAGAGGGGATCTGGATTTAGGAGCCAACATTTCACTTCTACAGAGAGCCAAACTAAACTAAATACGGGCCCTCTTTATGATTCCTTAATTCTGTCATCATCCTGAGAACCACAGGATACCAAATTCTGCCATCATTTCCGTGCTGCATGGGAATAAATTTAGGCCTGAAGCTGCACGAAGACTTGGAGCAAATTATTTATAATTAGTTCCAGCTCACGTTCCCGTTGCAATGTGACTGTGTCCCTTTTTCTAGCCTTGAATCTGGCCTTATGTCTGATCACTAGCGTATGAAGGACATGACACTGGGTGACCGCCAAGACTCTGGCTTCAGTCTTTTGGACTATTGAGAATATCAGGCTCTGAGAAAGCCCTGTCTAGCCCTGTGGAGGCTGAGAAAGCAGTAGAACAAAGCAGTCCCATCAAAAGTCAGCCATATCTGCAGATGCAGGTGTGAGCTCATCTATGATTTCCAGTCAGCTGACCCTCCGGCTGCATGCAGCTGCCTGGGAGAGCGAGTCCCAGATGAACCTGTGGAGGAATGTCATTGCCTAGCTCATCATGATTCCCCGAAGTCCTAAGAAAGAATAAGTTGTTGGCATTTTAGGCCCCTGAGTTTGGGATAATAAATAACCCAAACAGAAATACAGCGCTGCTATAACATAGTCCTAGAATAGTGATATTGGCGTTGAGACCATTCGGTGTATGAAAGCTGTGGGGTGTGGAGGAGGCGGCCAAGGAAGCCAGGAAAGGGACAGCCGTGGCAGGTAGTAAAGGAACAGGTAGCAAAACTGAGTCCTGGGGTATTGTGGGAGGTAAAAATTGTTCCTCATGAGCCTGAGATCCTGGCAAGGGATATGCGCTGCCGAACTATTGAAATGGCAAGTTCATGTTTATCTGCAGACAATAAGATACAGGAAGATAAAAAAGAGCTCAAGAATGAAATGCTCAGTTCTTATGCAGAACTTAGAGGACATCTAGAAGATTTAGAATGTTCTAGACTGGAAAATGAAACTATTTCTACGTCAAGTGTTGCAGAAGATTGCAAGTGAAGAACGGCCTCGGGATTAGACTAAATTGAGAGAGTGATCTTAAGACCCTCTCTTAAGACCTCAGAATTAAGACAGTGCCTAGCAGAACCATTTGGGCTGACGAAAGGGCTTCTAAGAATCTAAGGGCAGGGCTTCAGAGCAAACACCACCTGCTGCCCCAAGGAGTAAAGCGATGGAGAGGAAATGTCCCCTGGCCCTCTAGGTGCTACTCGAGCTGGTCAAGCAAACAATTACCATCAGATGGATGAGTAGGAGCAAAAGAACAAATTTAATGACATGTCTATGGAGTATCTACATGATTGCCAATTCTGAAATAAATAGGAAAAGCTCACGTTTTTATCCTTGAGTTAACAAATGGGTCTGGGCCGTTAAGGAGAGAGGAAGAGGACTCATAATGAGGAGAGGGTGACTCACAGGATAAAACCAGGTGCTCAGACTCTGCTCTCTCAACTGGTTTCTCTGGAGATAAACCCCAAACCAGGATAATAACCCCAATCTTTACTCTTGAGGGAAGTGCTAACACTTGAAGCCTAAAGGGACTTGACTGACCTTGGCTCAAAATAATCCACATGCCAAGGTGACATGTCTTCGAAGTCCTATTCTGGACATCTTAGGGAGACTTACCCTTCAGGAAAAAGAGATCTGACATGAAATAATTACGGGTGTAACCTCGGGGGTCAGCTGCAATCAGATTCATAGGAATGCTATAAAGGTTTAGGATTGTTGTACTGATATCTGGTAGTGAATTGAGATGTTGTGCTGTTATGATTTATAGTAAGAAATCTATGGTTTCTGACTCAAAGCGCCAAAAACCTTGAGCATTTCCGAAGGGTTGAGAGCCATAAAGTTATCTTTCGTTATGTAATGCGGTAAGTTTGGGCAAGTACCTGGGGAGGGGACCTGGTTTCTGGGGATCCAATCGAATAGAGGGTTGAAACTTGCAGACCCTTCCCTGCTCCCCAGCACCTCTCCCACATCCCACACCTGAGTGGAGGGGGAGAGGGGCTGAAGCTCAATCACCAGCACTCATGAATTGAATCACTATGTAATGAGACTCCATCCAAACTCAGAAGGACAGGGTTCAGGGAGCTTCCAGGAGGACACAGTGGAGATTTAGAGGAGGGGTCTTCTCAGCAAGCACACAGAAGCCCCGTGACCCCTTCCCCATGCCTCGTCCTACACGTCTCTGCCATCTGGCTCTTCCTTTTATAATAAAACAGGAATCCTGGAAGTAGAGTGTTTCTCTGAGTCCTGTGAGCTGCTCTAGCAAATCAGTCGAGCCCGAGTAGGGGCTTGTAGAGCCTCTGATTTCTCTCCAGTTGGTCAGAAGCACAGGCAGCAACCTAGAGTCATGTCCGAAGCGGGCAGCAGGGGGACACTCTATGGGACTGAGCCCTGACCTGTGGGATCTGAAGCTAGCTCCAGGCAGAAATATCAGATAAAGTTGAATTACAGGGACACCCAGCTGGTGCCCTGAGTGTTGCTTGTTGCATGTGAGGAGGCAACCTCTGTAGAATTTGGCAGAACACAAAAAAGATGTGAAGCAGGTTTGCTTCTGTAATAGAGCTAACCTGAACCACGTGTTTGCCATGCGTCAGGGCCTGTGCTAAACATGTGACGTCATCATCACACTGTCACAGGGCCAAGGACCAGCCACAGGACCCTGTTCCATGGGTTATTTGACATTCAGGAACAAAAATTAGCCAAACTCAGACAATGCCTTAGGCAAAGTATTTTGGAGAAGGGACAGAGAGAAGGCTGGGGAGGGGCAGAAGGATCCTTGTGTGAAGGAGCCAGACCAAGAACAGTCCAAAGCTGCTCAGTCTGGCCATCTCGAGCTGGCCCCTTTAAGGATTTTTCAACCAGTCAATGAGGTGTGTGGCCACTTTACACTGCACTGGAGTCTGCAGCTGGAGGGGAAGGTCAGTTCATGACCCTATTAACAAGATAAAATCTCCTGCTAAGAGCCCACCTTCTGCAGTGACAGGGACATTTTTAGAGGGACTGGGAAATGGGGTGCTTCTAATGGAGGCACAAAGAATCACTACCATGGAGAAATTAATGGTTTCGACAAAAAGGGGGAGCTTAGAAAAGTACCCCCAGCAATGGGGGCAGTTGTCAGGGTCAAAGGAAAAGTTTCCCAGTGTCTAGGTTCTTCACAGCCTGGATGAATGAACAAATTAACATTTGGTGTGTTTCGTAAAGTCCAGATTTAAAAATAACATATGTATGGAGAATTTACATGGTGGTAAATTCTGAGGTTACTGAGATGGACCCACGATTTATATTCTGAGCTGAGGTGTGGAAAGGGGTCCTGGGGTCCTAGGGGAGGGAGGAGGGGGTCAAGGAGAAATGATTCATCCCTGCTCTTACTCTGAAAGTATAGATAAATAGCTCCCCTTTCTACGGTCTTCTAGAGGGTGGAGAAAGGCGATCATTTCTTGGTGGTAGAGGCCCAGGGAGTGGCCAGTTGTAAGGGGCAGGTTTGATTAAGGGGTGACAGGTTTAGAAGAAAAGGAGCTTCGCCTTTGCCTCTGGGTCTGTCCTCCACTGTCCTTGGTTCCTCGTGTCAGAGTGGGGCATTTCCAGAACAATTCTAAGGGAACTTGGTGTGCCCTGCTTCAGTCCTATCACAGGGAGTGGTTTCTAAAGTCAGTGATGTTGACCAAGGAGTGGTCAGACTTTATGACCTGCAAGGGGCAAATATGATTTCCCAGAAGCCAGCAGCCAGGGAGCCCATCCGACCTTTCCTGGCCCCTGCCCGTCTCAACACTATCACAGAGCCCTGAGGCGGGTCCCATTTTATACAGGAGCAAACAGGGACTCAGAGCTTATCTGATGCCTCCCCTGAGGGTGACTAAGAGTTGGGAAGTGACAGCACCAACCTGAAGCCACAGTGCCCCTCTGCCTCCCAGGATGTCCCCACCACCAGCCCACTCCTGGGTGGGTGGCTCAGACTGGAATTCCTCCACCCAGCGCTCCTGGAGAAGCCTTCCAATCCCTCTCACCTGTCAGCCAGGAGAGTGACGGTGTCCTCCTGGTCTGCCGTGTGCAGCGTCCCTGACTCCCGAGTGCTCCCTCCAACCCCTGAGATAAATGTCAGGCAGATTTTTTTTTTCTGGCTTCTGCAAGCATCTGGAAAAGACTCTTAGCTTCTGTGCAGCACTGTTCTGTTCAGACCTGTTAATTGTCTTCTTGCCCTAACCTGCCCCTGCCTGTAACAGTCGTGTGGGAGTCACATGGCGCCAAAGGCCTGGGATGTTTGAGAAAATAACTTGTCCCTGTGAAATTGCACTCTCTCGCCCTCAGGGTTTCTGCATCAAGCTGTGTGTGTCTTCTTCTCTCTCTCTCCCTGCCGAGGTGGTGCTGTTTGCTCATTTTGCATCGCCGCCCCCCCCCCCCCCCCCCCCCCCCCCCGCTTCCCCCAGGAATTGAAACTTGAATTGCTTTGTATAGAAAACCAAATTATTGAATTGCAAAAAAAAAAAAAAAAAAAAGGAAAGATCTATTACTACTTAAGAATGAAGACAAATGGACAGCTGGTGGTATAATGCATCACTTTGAGCAGTAAATACAGAAAACAGAAATGATATTTATAGAGAGGAAAGGAATAAAGCTATCACAGGGGCACAGAGCACAGGAGGATGAAGGAGGTGCTTGGATTTTAAAACGGGGAGGGTCAGGGACCAGTGCGGGCACAGCTACCTCAGGGGGTCTAGAGCTTGGGGACTGCCCTCATGCTCAACGCCATCAGTCTCTCAGTGGCATTATGCATAGGACTTGGCTCTCGGAAGCTCACTTCTCTGGAGAAAGTTTTGCCCAGGTTTTTGTTTTATTTTAAAGCCTAGACGAATACCTATCAGGCATCTAGCTCTTGCTATGCCAGAATCTTGCATGTATTTAATCAAATTTTAAAACAAATTTAGGAAGTGAGGATGATGATGGTCATGATTATTTTACTGATGGGGAAAAAGCACAGAGACGTGAAGTCACTTATCCAAAGTCACACAGCAAATCAGTGCAGAGTCTGGGTCCCAGGTACGCTGTCTGGTGTCTCATTGAGTTCTGATGACCCATCTGATCTCATTGCTTCTCTTTAGTGCAGCTCTCTCTCTGGCCCCTTAGAGGCATGTGCATAGCAGAGACATATGAGAACATATTCACAGGTATAGAAATATGAGGTCCCTGAATCTAACCAGAAAGTGTCCTGGGGACCGCCCCACACCGATTTCTCCACGTGTACCGTATTGCTTAGCGCTGAGTGGGTTCGGATGCCAGGTTCAGGTAGAAACTGATTTTGAAGGCATTTGCAGAGGGAGGGACAGCCAATTTACTCAGCTGTGTCTGTTTCGACCCCTGCATGTCAGGGACTGAAGGCACCTGAGTATTCAGAGCGATTTATTTTCTTTTTAAGTTGGGTGTTGCTAGGTGCCCAAGAAAAAGAGAAAGCGTTGTTGGAGTCTGGTGGGGAGGCTGTTACTTGGGTCTCAGGCTCTGAGCAGGTAAAGGACTCAGTCAGAGCAGAAGCATGCCATACCCTTGGAGGGAGCTGGCCTAGCTGAGAGCCCAGGAGGGCAGAGGACAGAGTCTGCCTGCAGGGGATGGGCCTCTCCTGAGGCTCCTGGACTGGCCTTCAGCAGCTACTGTATTTCAGGCTCTGTTGCCTTGACTTTCAGGTCTTGTCTGACCCCTGACATCAGTTTTGCTCAGCGCTAATCTTTGACATCTGCCTCACCCCCGTGAGTCTTGTTGGATTACTGGATACCGGTTCTAGTTTACGCTGGGTTGACGCCAGATTGCTCAAATCCAGGTGAGGTTATGAAATGGGTGGAACTTCTTGCTCAGATCCCACCTCCGTCCCTCCCTGGATGGTGCCTTATGGAGCAACTCTGGCCACCCTCTTCTAGATGTCACGACCCATCTTCCTGACCCGTCTTTCTCCATGTGGTTGGAAGCATCCCGAAGCACATCTTCTTGGGGAGGCATTCCTGTGTCTCCCAAGTAGACAGTTTTAAAGAAAAACAGTATCTGTGCTCAGAGAGTAGGCTTCTGGGATTATTCCACAGTGGCCTTCTGGAGACATGGTGGTTGACTTGAGGGCTTCATCTGGCGTCTAATTAGGAATGTAAGAAGGATATTTGTCAATTTCCACATCCTTTGCCGGTTACTCACACATCCACAGGGCTCTTATTTCATTCTGTCAGCCACACACCTGTTTATCTTCCTCGCCAGCTGAGGAACTCCTCAAAGGGTAGAATTATGCTTTCCAGTCTCTGCAGGGGAGAGATAGCACAGTATCTTGCCCTTAGCAGATGCTCAATAAAATATTTTCATGTTAAATTTTCATTAACTTGTGAAATGTCAAGTAGCAGTGAAAGGGCAGCATGTCCACGCCACTCAGGGCAGCTCTCCTGGAGGAGGAGAGGGCCCTGTCTGACTGGCGACCTGAGTGGGCTTTCTGAAGGCAGCTGGGCATAAGCATGTCCCCAGAGGAAGAAGGGAAGCGGGAAGGGACCAGACACCAAATGGAAAGGATGGTGAGCTCCGAGCAGATGAGTGAGCTCAAGTGGAGGGTCCCAGGAGGGTTCCTAGACATATGCTTGAATACAGAGTTTAGGGCTAGTTTCGAAGAGGCTTCTATTTAAATTTACAGATGACAAGTCAGTAAAATATTTAAAGTATTAAAGTGGTAAAAGGTAATATGTTTAGGACCCAGGAAGAGGGATGGATACATCGACATTTTTTTTCCAGATCCAAACATGTTCTTGAAACATTTCCAGCCCATCCTTTCTCTCTGTCTCTGTGTCTGTCTGTCCCTAGAAAGGAAACTGGTGCTGGAAACCACAGGGAGAGTACTGAACAAAACCCAGGGGTAGAGCTAAAAGCAGAGTGGGAAGCATGTGAGTGAAAGTTCTGGGGGAAACTGAGCCGTCCTGTTGTCTGTCCTCAGGAGCCTCAGGCCTATGCTGTGGACTCAGACTGGCTAAATTATTTGCATTAGATCAGAGGCTAATACGGGGCATGTCTAGGATTGAAATGGAGGCAGCCGAGTACCAGAGCCTTCATTGCAACACAGCCTGTTTTCAGATGCATATCCTTACAAGTGACACACAGATGATCAATCATATCATGAAGGGTGGCTCTGGCTTCCTAGTTCCCTTTCGCCCCATCCCAGGTGAAGGGCTACAGGCAATGAGCGGCATGGAAATCATTGCCTTCCATGAGGGCTGAGATACCCAGATATGCCATGCTGTTCTTGGTCTTGGATGCCCTGTCCCAAGCCCTGCCACTTGAATGTGACCTGGTTTTGGGTGCCACTACCTCTGCAAAGCCCTCTGCGACCCTCCAGATGATGGCAGCCCTGGCTTCCTCTGTGCCCGTGCAGCACTCCTCTGAGGATCAGTTATGACAGCCTCGCTCTGCACTTGGCGTGTTTGTATCACTGCCAGTCATGTACACTTATGGGGTCTGCCCTTGAGAGAGCAGGGCTGCAGTTGTAAATCGAGGAGGACCCTTTGATGTGGCTGATTTGACACAACCATCTCAATGCCCATGGCTTTTCTGATGATACTCCCAAGTAGTTGGACACCGACCTGCTTGATGGCAGCTGAATTTCTACATCTAGCCCATCCCTGACAATGACAAGTGGTCTCTTGTCATTGCTCACTCCTGTTCTAGGCACGATGCTAAGCGCTTGATGTCTATTATTATAGTTATTTCTCCTGATCTCGCGAGGGGCCGATGAAGCAGTGTTGAACTGTGTTGAACTCCTTTTCTATAACAGAAGCAGAGCTCCAGGACACGGGCTGAGGAGGACAGAACTCTGCTTGTACTCAGTCCCACAGTGACATCAGGCTCTGACTCCATCCATTGCTATGCTCACCACCACCATCCTCAGGGTGCCCGCTCTTACCTTGCTCCTCTCCCCTCTCCAACCCCCCACCCCAAACCTGGAATCTGGGGGAGCTATGAGGAGCCAGGAAACCCACAGGAGTAGGATGGAATGGAGATAAGGGTTGATGGGACAGGCAGGCACAGAGCAGAAAAATACAAGTAAGACAATAAAAACCTGATTGCTTTCATGTCTTCTTGTTCCAACTACATCAAAAAAAGTCTGGAGACACAGTGGTAGAATCAGAGGAGCGTCTCTATGCTACTGCTTCTCCCCTGTAGAATGGGCTCGTCTCATCTGTGGAAAACACTGGTAAATATTTGCCAAATGAATGAATGCTTTTTCGTTGGGCTACGATGCAGTGAACTGATCCCCAGGTGCCCGAAGAGTTGTGATTTTGTCTTTAATAAAGCAGCAGTTAAATAGAAGACGGGGTTTTAGAGTTCGACTCATTCCAGTGTCTCATCTTCTAGAAAGTGTGCCCTGGAACTTGTTGGGAGCAGGCTGGGAGTGGGACTTCTGCTCAATTCTTTGACCTTTCCATCTTCCACAGCCAGGGTAAGGGGTGGATGCCTGACTTGGTGCCATTTGTTTGGGGACAGATGCCAGTTCAGAGGGAGGAAGCTGCCAATAGATTTTCTTCTCTTGTGTTGTTCAGAGCGGCATCCGCTCAGGCAAATTGCCTCTTGGAAAGATATATTTTTGCATATGGGGACTTGTGTGTCAACATCAAGTTATTTCCATCATGCCCGTGCCAGAGAAATTGACTCTCCCATCACTAATGTGTTCAGAACCCGCCTCTGGTGCCAGAGAATCCTTGTCATCCTTGGGTTCAGCATCTAGCTGTCCAAATACAGTAGGATGAATCTGGCCTGCTAGGGAGAAGAGAGAGGGCTTGAACTATAGGAAGTGACAACAGTTAGGGGAATTGTTATGTTACCATGCCAATGATTGCCCTATAAGATTCAAACATGAATTAAGCTGTGCACTGGCCCCTACCAACAGAGGCATAATTATGCCCAGTCAGCCTTGGAATTCCATAGAGACCCTGCTCTAAAGCCCTTTTCTAGGGAAATTGCAGCTTACTTTCTAAGCAGAAGGGTTATGTGGGCCTTCCTGAAAAATTTCCCTGCGGCCCAGAATTTAAAGTCTCACTGGTACTAAACATAACATTAGATGATGAGGTTATAAAACGGGCTTCTATGCCACAGGCAGAAATCAGTCTAGTTTCACTGCTCTTGTCAGTCCTTGGGGTCTGAAGTGAGTCATTGCTTAAGAACTGAGAAATGAGGGAAATAAGGATGCCTTCTGAGCGTTAAACTTTAATACGGATGCATAATAGATCAGAGCAGAACATGGCAAAGTCACCTTAAAGAGACAGTAAGGAAAGACAGCCATGTATTATAGCTACTCAGACATTCAAAGAACAGCCCTGGGCAATCGGGAGAATCCCTGCTGGCAATGCAGATCCCACCAGGGGGAGGGACCCTTGGCAGAGGTCTCTAAGGCTACCTGGAGCTGGAGGCAGAGGCATTACTGACATGGGATAGGCATGCAAAGCTGTGGTTGACCAACTTCACTATTGTGGTGCCATGGCTAAGGCCGACTCTGCCAAAGAAGGAGGCTCTCAAGCTTCAGTCCATGAAATTCTTCTTCCTCTGATTATCTACTTCTTAAACGTAGAGACAGTTATCAATTTTCTCACTGTACATTGAGAAACAGCTTTTTGGTTTTAGACATCAGGCCTGCATATCTTGGCTAATGTGAGTTTTCCCTCAAGAGAAGGTTCTGAGCTGTATCATGGACGAAATCATAATTCTGGGGAGGGAGGGAGAGCAGAGGCAAAAGACTGGCTGGACACTTGTTTAACAAGGTCAGGACAGCCATACCAGGCAGCACATCCTGGAGGAGAACCAGCCTGGTTTCCAAAGGCTGGATCCTATTTTATGAACATATTTTCATTCTATTTGAAGCCAAAAGTGAAACATCTTTTTCCTTTCAAAATGTTGCCTGATAGAAACCCATAGGTATGCTTTGAAGAAACAGCTGAGGTGAAATGTCTGTAAAAAGTGCTAAGGAATTTAGACACTGGTGTTTGGACTTGAATGGAGACTGGGGACAGATGAAGGTCAACTCCAGAAAGGATGAGCTGTGACCTCAGAGGATTTTCCTTGTGGACTGATACCTCTATTAACTACTAGTGGTGGTTTAGTATCACTTAATCTCCTCTTGATAGACCAGAGTGACTTAAAGGTGAAAACTGCCAAGGCCTATATTCCGTGGTTCTACGTTTCTGTACTGTGGTAAAATGGTGAAAAGTCAAAAGAAAACGATGCATGTGTTTCTACTGGAGACCAGAATAGATTTTTTTTTTTTTTTTTTAAAGGAAAGGTCCAGGTAGGAATGGAGGTGAGTAGGCAGGCAGGAAGAGAGAGGAGGAAGAAACTTGTTGTTTATTGCATTAAGTTGTTCATCTTGGTTGTTCCCCCTGCCCCAGGTCTCAGATCTGTGTCCTTGGGATGTATGGGGACTATGTCGGGTGGTCGTATCTGCTAGGCCACCAAAGCACACCCAGAATGATTCTTTGGGTTATTCAGCAGCCACTCCAGCTGTCCAGGGCTAGTACAGGTTGCATGCGCCTTAGGAATCCAGTCATTTTGCTTAGATGTCTGTCCCGCGTGCTTCCTTCTGTGGTTTCAAGATGCCCCTGCCAAACCTACTTTCCTGGTCACATTTAGGTAGGAAAAAGGAAGCGAGTGGAAGGAGCTGATGTATTCCTGCTGAGTGAGCCCCTTTGAGAAACTTCCTAGGTGTGCCCTAGTGGAGCAGCGGTTAGATCTGCTACCTCCAGCTGAGTGCAGTCCACTTTCATCCCAAGGACCCAGGTTTGCGGCCAGGGTGGGAGGACAACCAAGATGAACAACTACATAAAAATAAATCAATGCTTCTTCCTCCTCTCTCCTGCCCACCTGCCTGCCTCTGCTTCATTCCTGCTGCACCTGTCCTTAAAAAAACACAAAAGGGCGCCCCTTGGTGGAGCTGTGGTTAGGTCAATCACCTCCGAGGAACAAACCATATACCCTGGGTTCGAGTCCCAGGCCTGGAGGGAACAGTCAATGTGAACAAATAAATTTAAAAAATAAAATAAAGATGCTTCTTTCTCCTCTCTCTTTCTGCCTACCTGCCTACTTGCCTTCATTCCTGCCTGCACCTTTCCTTCTTTTTTTTTTTAAGCAACTTTCCATAAAGTTTTATTTAACAACTACTACCTCATTGCTTAGAATGATGTCTCATGGTTGCTTTATTTGCAAGGAATTCTGGGATTTGTCTTAAGATGAGCAACCAGGCTCCTGATGGATGCCATGGCTACTCTTAGTAGGCCAGTCCTAGAAGTATAATGGAGAAACACTAATCCCTCTCGGGGAGTGTTTCTTCCTCTTACCTAAATGTTACCCTAACTTACAGTTGAACATGTGCAGAGCAAATATGTCCTAAAGGTGACCCTGACTTCTTCATGACCCACCCTATTGCCTGAGACCACATCATTCACTTATTCAACCCAGCCCCTATAAACTCTATCAGCTGTCTGCTCAGGGAAATAGTGTTTGAGAACTATCTCCTTCTCCTTACTTGTTGCAAGTAATAAAACTTTCCTTGTTTAAAGAATATTGATCTGAGTCTTTTGACAGACTCACCAAGGAAAGCAAGCTCACTGAGTTCAATAACAAATCAAGACAAAATCCTGGGACTCCTTCTGGATTCATCTATTCCCTCACCCTTTACCTTCAAGAAGCCCATACATAGCGCATGCCAACACACCACACCACACTCCCCCACATCCAGTCTTTTTGTGTTTACCTTAGTTCAGGCTACTTTATGTTTAACCCAAACGTAGGCTGGTCATATTTCCTTGGGACAAAAACAGGGCATTGGAATGGCAAAAAACAGATGGGGTTATGTGCTGGTGACTAAGGGGAGAGGAGGGAAGGGACGGAGGTGGAGCAATATGAGAAGGAACAGAGCAGTCAGGCCATCAACAAGTAAGTACTGACCAGTGATCATATAGTAATGATGTGAGGTCTGGTGGGACTTCATACAAGTGATCAGGGCTGTTGCAAGGAATTTGGGAACCTTAGGGGAAAAGAAAATTTGGCGCCTCTGTAAGCCTCACTCTAAACGTCCTGCCTAAAATACCCCACTTTAATCATCTCAGTGCCAGAATGCCCAATAGCCCCCAAAAGGCCAGAGATAGTCCCCATAGTACTACCTGTGTCTCAGCCATGCTGAGTGTTCTGTTCCCTTTGAAGAAACAGGCACATACACGGTGGGGGAGAATGCTCTTTCAGTGGTTCCTGTTTCCTCACAGGGGCGGGAACAGCAGTGGCAGCCGTGGTCCACCGCAGTCAGTGCCGGCTGGGACCATCTTTATTGCGGGGCAAAAGGGGCAGCTGCTCAACAGAGTGGGTCTGGGGCAAATCAACTGCCCCATTAGCCCCTCATTAAAGATGGCCCTAGTTTATTAAAGATGGGACAAAAAATTGACATTTGTATTAAAATGATGGGGCAGTCAGAAAATATGAAAAATAGGTTTTCTCTCATTTGACACAGTACGTATGGCCAGCCTACCTAAACTATTCTATTAGGTAAGAGTTTCTACTAGTTCCACAGCATGCAGCCTCCTCTTCAAGTTGGCATTCCTCTGTTCTTAGCTCTTCAATGACTCCAGTTGCCCTTTAACAGAAGAAAAAAGGTTCTCTTGTACAGGTTTCCTCATGATCTATCCTTAGTTGGCATCCGGATTCATGTTCTTCTTTCTCTATGCTTGCTCATTTTATTTCCATGGTTGTGAATGGAACCATGTGCTTATGGTTCTTTGACTCCTCTCCTTCTTTTACATCTTGTATCTGAGCCATATATTTTCTGCCTTTAAAGTATATGCAGAAGGTAACCCCCTTCTCCACAATAATCGTTGAATGAATGAATGCTGGAAAGTGATAAGCCTCTAAATACTGATGCACTTAAACATCACAAAAGCAGTCCTGTGCAGATTGGGGTATCTGGCCACACTAGACCATGGAGGATTCTATTTTCATGGAAATGGCACATAAGTCTTCCATCATGTAACTGATGAACTCATTTGGTAAACCTTGAGACTTATTCCGTTGGCCCAGACTCCATCATTGGCCACATCTTACTGTAAAGGAGGAAGAAAAATGTGTCTAGTTCTGTGCCCAAGAGAAAGAGGTGAAGAACTAGCCAGCATCAGTTCCTGATCACTCAGTGGTGATGTCAACTTTTAAGTCGGCACAGGGGATGATAAAATCTAGATGCCTGTAAAAAGTGCTTGTTAACAAAGGGTATGTTCTTGCTCTCTGGGGAGGCTTTCTCTGATTTCTTGCTTTCCTTGCTGCTGACTTTTTTTCCTGCCAGTTTGTAGATTGTGACATCAGCATCTGGCTTTAGCAGTTCAACAGGAAGGGGAAAAACATCCCAAAGCTTCCCAGCAAGTCATCTCCCTGTGTGCAGGAGGGCTGCAGCTGGGATGTGATGGAGTGAGCATATGGCTTTAGGGAGGCCCATTTGGTTCACTTAGCAGAGTTCTGTGGCCTGTGAATGTTCAACACATTTTAACATTAAAGTCGTCAGGCAGCTGGCCCAATTCCTGCCTCCTTGCACTGGCGCGGAGACTGGCTGTGTGGAAACAGAAGCATGGGGCAGATGATCTCCAGCAAGGCTGACGGACAGAAACAGAGCAAGAAGCTTTCTGAATGCATCACCCGCTGCAGAGCATCTCAATTCAGGCTTTTTGCAAATGTCATGTCATTTGCTGTGGCAGAGAGGTTGTACTCCTGTGAATAGGAGAAAAAGGGCCCCCTCAGTCAGGGGCTTCTTTGAGGCAGAGTGAAATTAGGATGCAAGCCAGGCAAGCCTTGGCCTGCAATGAGGGAAGAAAGACAAGCTCTCGGATACACTTGCGCTGGATTTGCACAAGGAAGTTCAGTGACTCTCTGGGTAGGAAGCTTATAGTAAGATTGGGTCATATTTATTGGTTTAGAAAGAGGCCCCAAGCACCCTGATCTTTCTGATCAGTAGACAGGAAGGCTGTGGATTGAGCACTGGACAAAAACCATGAAGAAATGGACTCTAGCTGTTCTTCCCCAACTCATTGTGAATGGCAGCTCCAGGGTCACAGGGGCTGCTAAAAACCCTTGAGTGACCAGATCATAGGCAGGAGTCATGGTGGGTGGGTGGAGGGGTCATGGGCAAGCTGTGATTTCCCAGGAAGATTACTAAACCCAAACAAGTAGTTTGCAGGTGTCGAGAGATCAAGGAGTATGCCATGTGAAGTGTGAGGAATGGGAGTAGGGGAAGCTAGGCGTCTTCAGCGAGATGAGGTGACATTGGGCACACTACATTCTCATAAAGGAAGGCCTCTTTTTGAAAATTTAAAGACATATTGAAGGAACATTACATCATAACATCATATAGATTTAAGGTGTACAATCACCATAATCAACTTCTGTGTATAATAAATGAAGTTAACCAGCAGTGCAATCAAGCCAAGTCTCAAACCCATGACCTGAAGGTTAAAAGTCTCAAGGTTTACCAAATGAGCCAGTCGTATGATAGAAGACCTCTTAGAAAGCGATCCCGATTAAAGAGAGATGAACTTAGATCTTTCTTAAACTCTTTTCTCCTAGCTATACATTGGTAAAGGTATTTATTACCTTTCACTGAAGAAGTAGGGTTAGAAATCTCTTCATTGTCTTTCTTGTTCACATCTGTGTTAGATTCCCACAGCTGCTTTAACAAATGATGACTAGTCTGGCAAATTAAAACAACACAAATTTATTACCCTACAGTGGGAGAAGCCAAAATATGAAATCAGCCTCATAGACTCAAGTCAAGGTGTTGGCAGGGCAGGACCTTGAGGGGAGAATCTGTTTCCTCGCTTTTTCTAGATTCTGGAAGCCCCTACTTTCCTTGGTTCATGACCCCTCCCCTGAATCTCTCCAACCTGTTGTTTCCATTCTCACATCTCCTGCTCTTCCTTTGACCTTCTTGCCTCCCTCTTATTAGTATCTGTGATCACACTGGACTCACATGGATAGTCCGGAAGTGTCAGTATCCTTCCATCTCAAGATTCTTGTCTTAATCACACCTTCAAATCTCCTTTGCTACATAAGATGATATCTCCAAGTTCTGAGGAGCAACTATTCAGCTTACTAAACCTCTTTTTTATCTTGTCACCCATAAATATTTATGAAGGACTTCTTATGCGTCAGGTCCCATTCCAGGTGTTGGAAATCTGGTTATGAACAGAAATGGGCACAGTCTCTGGGCATAGGAGTTACTTTCTAGAGGGCAAGGCAAAGATCAAACAAGTAGTCAGGAAAATCAATACAAAATTAAATGACCAGCTGTCTTTGAGGCTGTGCTGTAGATGTGTTTGCTCATCTACTTTGCGAAGAGCAAATAAGGGACAATTAAGTGATTTCTAAAATATCTATAGAAGGCCATCATAACCGTATTAGAAATTTTGGTCTTTGTCCCAAGAACAAAGGGGAGCCATCGGAATGTTTTAATTAGGAGACTTTTATGACCACGTTTGTATTCGAAAGTGCATGCCAGGTACTATGTGGAGAAGAACTGTTGGGAATGTAGAGGTAAGGAAGTCATGCTTCCTGTCCTTTGGCGTGTCAATTTGAATGTCAAGCAAGACATATAGCTCTAATAAAGATAGAATATTTTGCATAAGGAAGGATCCAAGCAGATCCTCTGAGTCTTCAGGAGAGTGGCAATGAGTCAGCTTGACTTGAAGATCAGGACAAACCAATGAAATATGGACCTCACGTTGGACCCTAGACACTGGACTGGGATTGGAAATGGGCATTATTTAGAGGGGAAGCAAATTGGCAAAAATCTGTGGGTGGGAAAGTGAAAAATGTGGTCAGCACACTGTGAATTTCCTTTTCCAGGAAAGGACTAGAAACATGAAAGAATACCACGTACAAAAGATGTTCACGGCAACATGTCTCATTTCATTTTTCCATCTTACTGTGACAGTGTTCTGGAAAGCACTGTCTTCAGAGACTTAATGAATAAAGGCAAAGATGTGTCTTCTCAAAGAGGCAGAGTGTCTCCCAGGCCAGATTAAGATGTGATTGATTGTGTTCGCCTACCTAAATAAAGAGTTGCCCATTAGACAGCCATGAAAGCATGACAGGTTAGTTGCTGAGCAAATGCCAGCAGAGCTCTGTAGACACAGATGTGTGGAGAGCGCCCCTGACCCAAAGATGAGATGGATTTATTTTTGATGACATGCAGAGCCTTGCTGTGGAGGTGATCGCTCAGCCTGTAGGGCCTTGTGCCCCCAAAACCTACTGATCATAAAACAAGTGCTCCTGGTTCTGCCTCCATGCTCCGAAGACTATAAATAATTTGCATTTCCTTGCAATTTTCATCCAGGAAAAAAATATTCAGGTCTTTCAAGTGTCTCATCAGCTAGATGGTTTCTCCAGTATTTTCGGCATCTGCTTTCTAGGTGGACTCTGTCTGAGTGAATGTTTCTGTGAGTCAATAATATGTGATCAGAGAAAGAAGCTGGGTAGTAAGACAGATACCAGACTATAATGAATTCACTCTATTTGGTCTCTTGATGGCCATCTGGATGGGTTCTTTATGGTGTAGCAACCTCCCCTCGTGGCCTTCTGAGCCAGTCATTGGATGCTTTGCTCTTAGATCCATTCCCTGCCCCTTCCTCACTGTATAATATGGAACAAGTTTTAGTTTCCAGCTTCCTGGCTACTTGGTTTCTCAATGGATTCAGTCAGTAGGGGAGGCCAGTGGGAGACTGGAGGGCAGCAGAAAGGAGACACTTTGGTAACTACTATTGTTCCTCCATGACTCCAACTCTTCTGTCCTCACCACAGGTCCGATGTGGTTCAGCTTCTGTTGATGGGCCCAAGTCCTGGGTTCTGACAACTCTGTCTTCCCTTCTATTGGGTGGTGGTGCACAGAAGAGGTGCTGCTTCCTGCATTGTCAACCTCTTAGCTGTCACACTCGCCCCCTCTTGATGTCAAATTCTTCCATCCCTCTGTAAAATCCCCTCTTTGCATATTACGTGTAGTGGCTTTGGACTAAATCAACTTCCATGCCATCTCCTAAACTGCATAAATTTGGGGATCCTCAAATACTAGTTTCAAAGGTTTGGACTTTACCCCTGTGAGCCCATCTTTCTCATTCTGGAGGATAAAATAACCACTGCACACTTTCTTGGAGCTTCCATTTTTACCCATCAGTTTGGGACAAACAAAACAGTTATGTTAATTACATTAAGACAAATGTGAATCCATGGTGGTGCAATAATCACATGATTTTCAGATAAACCAGGAGATTTCACAATATGTTTGCATTGACAAGAAGCCAATGGACACCTTTCTGGTTCAAAGCACTTTGGAGGAAAAAGTGTTAACAGACCTGCAACAGGCCTGGGGTTGGAACACTTTTTGGTGTGTGCCAATAAAACTTTAGGACAAAGCAGGCAGCAGGCTGGAGGTTGCCCTGACCCTGACACAAGTAATGGCAGTGATGAGGTTAGAGGGCAGAAGAGACTGCTAAGGGGTAATCCCTGATTGAAACTGTGATATGGGAAGATTGATAGCGGTGAACATGTTTCCTTGGAGGAGAAGCCGGAGAGGTGGGACACAGTTACACTGCCGTTATGACATTTATATCAAGAGATGGGCAAACCTAAAGCAGGTGTCCACAGTCGGTTTGGGGTGGGTGCTGACTCTTCCTCACTAGTCCAATCGTAACTCCCGTGACGCTGCATCCAATTTCACCTCTTCTCTGAATTTCGGGAAGCCTTAGGACCTTGTTACTCCATTCTTTCCCCCTTGGTCCCTATACCCTTTGCCAGGTCCCCTCTGTGGCCTCATTTTGTGCTCTGGTTCACCAGTTGGAATAAAACTGGGCTCTGAGCCATGGACCTTCCCTTCCATTGACAAGAGTGGCTCAGGGCTTCTCTTCCAGGTCCAGAGACTGACACATTCCATGCGGGGTATCTGTGAACAAACGCCACTAATTAGTATTTGCAAAGTGATTCCCGCGGCTGAGGTGAGAGCCACCCGGAAGGGCCAGGTATAATCACTGTTATATCTGTGCTTACATAATTCCTGGCCCAACCTGGAATGATTTTTTAAGCCTCGGTAATTGGTGAATTATAGTGTGAGTGCTGAAAACCAGCTGTGGTTTTAAGTGCCTTGTATGTTTCTGTAGGTGGTATGGAGCTGGGCGTAACTGTTGACGGATGTGTTAGGGAAATTGTACTTCAGGTTCCCATGCAGCTGCTTTGAGGGAATATTGGACAAAGGACATTTCTAAGTGGATGTGGAATTAGCAATTAGATGGTTTTAAAAAGTCATCTGATCAATATTTATGACTGCATAAAGAAAAGATATATCCTCATACTTCTGTGATTGATGTGAAATGGGAGAACCAGTCTGAACGGCTTGTAATAAGCACTGGGGTGAGAACTTTAAGGACTCAGAAGGAGCAACCAGAGGTCACAGTATCTCATACCACTTAGGAAGAGTTTGTGAATAAGTGAATGCTACTGTTGAGCCCCTATCTAGTTCCCAGATCTCTTGCAGAGATGGAATTTCTTCATTACCACCATTTTTCAGGAAAATCTGACACATGGGGTTCCTTCGCTGACCAGATGGTCTTAAATTAACCTGGTGCATTTATAAAGTCATATGTCGAAACATAGATGAGTTCGCCATGACATTTTTTTTTTAATGTAACCGAAAGGATTTCATTAGCTTAAGTAACCCAGAGAGGGTTGTGTGGCTTTTCTGACGTAGTTGAATCCTGATCCTTCTTCATCTCTTGGGTTTGCTTTCTTCTCTGCTGTCTTCATTCTCAGGCTCACCTTCCGCTGCTCCAGCAGAAAGAGAATGACTCTTCTCTAAAAGTTGCAACAATGGCGGGTGCTGGTAGAGCAACCCAAGCCACCTACCCCTGGTTCAAGTCCCGGGTCTGGAAGGAAAAAATCAATGTGAGCAATTAAATACAGAGTGAAATGCTTCCTTCTCTTTCTTCCTGCTGCCTGCCTACTCGCCTTCATTCCTGCCAGAACCTTGCCTTAAAAACAAAGCAAAACTCCAACCATGTTGAAGTCCGTCTCATTGGCTCTGATAACATGGGTCATGTGTTATTTTTGAGCCGACCCTGTGGGTCCCAGGCTGCCATGAACTGATTGGCCAGGCTTGGTCACACGGCAAGGAGGTGGTCTTGATCCCCTCTGAACCTGATGACCCTAAGCAGAGAGGAGAAGTCCCCAGGCATGGTGGGAGGCTGGTTACTGCACACCTCCTGTAACCTCCAAACCATGTTCCAGGCCATCCTAATTTCCACTCTCTAACTGAGAGATGATTGCTCGGAAGTGAACTTTCCAAGTCAGGCGCTTCCCACCCTCCAGGTACTGCAAGCTGGCAGCCATCATAAAGTGGTCTGTGGATAGGTTATTCTGGACAGCTATTACTTTCAACTTGAATTTGAACACCCTTGGGAGAGGTGTATCTTCTCCGCTACCGAATCCCACCATTCTGTTATTTTGCAAAGGATTGTGTTCCACATTTGCCTAATCTCTCCAGCTCTGGAGGCCGCCGGGTTGGCATCAACTGCAGAATAAAGACATGTAGGCTCATGAACGGACACATTCATCTGTTCTCCTCTCTCCAAGGTCAGAACGTCTAATGGCTCCATGAGCAGTGGGTAGGAAACTTAACCATCTATGCCTCAGATGTGTAAGCGAAAAATGATTAGCCCTCACATTAAATAGGTAGAGTATTGAATCCAGTGTAAAACAGGAGTTGCAGTACCCATCAATGTGAGAAATCAAATGTTTGTTCAAGGAAAACAGTCATTCTGAGGCCGGATTGGAGTTGGAGGTTGGGGGCCAGGAGCCTGACTGGTGAAGAAAGGATGTTGACGGACGTTACTTGTAAAAAGATGGAAAGGCCATGAGCCTGAGCTGCCAGCAGCACCCCGCTCCTTCGTTACTCCCCCAGGGTAGAGAGATGGGTACCCAGAGCTTTGACAGGATGGGCAAGTTGAAGGAGAGAGCTAGCCCGGTTTGGGGCTAGTTAGCAGTCATCATGGGATGATTCCTGAGCTCAATGAATAAGGCAGAATTGCATTTCTCAGAGAACCAAAGTCATTCGTGGGTTCCCTCCCTTTGAAACGGACTGAGTGATTGGAGGCCCCCTTGGCTTCTAGTCCTTGAATGTGTCTTCTCCCAAAGTGTGGCCTGACCTTGCCCTGGCTTTCCTGCATTAACAGCAGGCCTAGAATAAAGCCGTTGTGTGAGCTAATCAGCTTTGTTCTCTATGCAGACATTCTGGCCGAGGGCTGAGCATGGACTGATGCCCATAGCAGAAAAGAACAATGGTGACATTCATGAGTCAGCATTAGCTCAGTACTGCTGCTGTCAAGGCTCATTATTTGTTGCTTTTAAGAGAGATGCTTTGCCTGCAGCAAAGCCACCAACACCCAAGGGTAAAGGAAAATGCATGTGGATTTGCCCCGTGTGTTTGAATTTTACATCTTGCCTCTCTGGGCAGCCAGGGCAATAAGACTGGAGTGGGGTGGAGGACTCAACTGCAAGGTAGCCATCTGCTGGCAAGGCTGGGACGGAGCCCCGCTTCCACGGCCACTGGCGCACATCCTCCTGCTCTCTCAGCCACATCGAGAAGGCAACTCAGAGCTGAGAAGAGGGGAACATGGCCTGGACACCACAGAGTCCTTGGTACTGGGAGGAAGCATTACTAAGGAGATACCCACTCAGGTGTACCAATAAGGAGACTCATGCTTGACTTCCTAAGAGTTTGTACTGGTGCAACTTTTAAAGGACAATTTCATAAACTATGTCAGATACTTCCATAATGTTAGGACCTTTCTGATGTGGAGACAGCATAGCGTGCAGTCTACAAGGCAGTGTGCAGATATATGAGTAGAAAAACAACAGGCAAAAATCTGGAGATGTCTAAGTCTTTGGGGAAAGACTTCACCTTAGCAACTGGAGTTTAGGACATACCCCAGACATATCCCAGGCTGTTTTACTCTAGGCAGCCTGGACACACCCATGAAGGAAAGTCCCTAACCCTCATAGACATACAGGTACCCATTTTGCCCGAGTGAGAGGCTGGCAGCTTAGGTCCCGCGCGCGCACGCACACACGTGCATTCTCTTGATGTAAACTTCTTGGGCCCGGAGGGCACCTCGGCTATTTATTTCTGCGTTTAATAAACTTGCTCTGTGTTCCTGATCAAAGCACTCCCTCCACAAATTCTTTCTGGACAGACCTAGAGTCCCATCGGCCTATCTCATCTCCCTCCCCCCCTCATCACTTTCCATCTTGTCTGTTAGGGAGAAAAAGCCAGTGCTCCTTGGAAGACATGATGAGGGAAAGGGGCTGCTGAGAGACACTTGGGGTCCTTTCTGGCAAAATTGTACTTGTACACCCCCATCCCCTCCCTCCCAAACACACCAGTGTTAGAGTTCAAAGCAGGCCCTTGAGTTCAGAATATCTCTATTGGGCCCCAAACTCTCATCTTGAGCCAACAGGACACTGCAGCTGTGCCCTGAAGGAAGATCTGGTGACCTGTGACCAACCTGCCTGAGGGAGGGACAGTCTGCAGCCTCAGAGAGCACCAGAAACAGAAAACAAGGACCTGTGGACTCTCTAACTCCTCCTGGCAGCCCCCTCGCTCTCCCATATAAACCCTCCTGCCTGCCTAACAAATGCTGACTCCCTTTTCGGACTCAGCCCGCCTGCACCCAGGCGCACTGATAATAAGTGCTTTTTGCCTACACGACTCAGCGCCAGGGCTGGTTACTTGGGTGACCTGGTTCTGTGCTCGGCCGGAACCTTTCAACCAGGAGCTATGATCAGCACTGCCGACCCTTTGATGCAGAAAGTGCACAAAGACACCCTGTAGCCAAACAGAAAAATAGCTCAGGGTCCACAATGGGCGTCAAAAAGGGCTTTTCCAATTGGACTGCCTCATTGTTCTCCTTGGATCTGAACCATCTCTGGTATTAAACTTACACCTTCAATAGATGAAAGATGAGAAGCATTCATCAAACACTGCCCTTTCACTCTTCTAGTCAAGCTAGAGAGACAAAAACAATGGTAGCAATCAATACAGCTTGTTCCCGTTCGATGCATGACCAAGAACAGTGTGTTCACTGAGGTTCGTGCATCCATTCAGCTTTGTCCCCGAACAGATCCTTTCTGCAGAGAGAAACACTGAGGCAAAAGACCCCAGTGCATCCTCTGGGACCTGGAACAAGAAGAACGTTGGACAAGAAATAGAAGTCAAGTCCTCCTGGGCTCCATCCCCTGGCAAACAGCTGTTTGTCAGGTGTTGACATTCCACAGGGGCTGGAGAAACTCCAGCAATTAAAAACAAAAGCCTTCTATCCATCCGTAGCCTTCCCCGGGCTGAGCTGGGTTTGCAGCTTGTAATGTGTTATTTATTTTTGGTTTTAATTGCTGGCAATCCCAGAAACATTAGTGTTATATGTAGTGCTGGGCTCAGCAGGAGTAATTAAAAAGCGGGGGCCCTCGTGGTCGGTCGTAAAATACCAAGTACCGGCTGTTTAAGAAAAATGTGTCATTGATTTGCCATCAGCAAAACACAGGGTGGTGGGGAAAGGACAGTAAGAGACACCAAGCAGAAAAATCACACCGAACAGAGAAGGTTTCCATCAGGCCACTGTGTGCTGAGTTGTAGGAAAAATTATCATTTGCATCAACCCACGCAGCCCCAGCGCTGGGAAGGAAGCAGCAACGTTTACTGATGGCCACCCTGGCCTCTCAAATCTGCATAATCTCAGTTAAAGCTCAGGAGGCCCCTTCTGGCCTGCTGGTCACATTTGTTCTCTTTCTCCCTCTCTGTGGCATAGGAGACAAACCAAAGTGCAGAGGGACGGCTCCTACTGCTTCACAAAGACAATGCCGCACATTATGTTGATGTGTTCTCTCTGGGAAGCAGATCTTGAGTGGTTTGTGATATGGGGACAGCGCAGCTTAAAATCTCTAGGGCAGCATGCAGCTGCAGGAGCAGAAATTAACTGGCAAAATCTGAGACTTCTAAAAGCAACGACCCCACCAAAGAGCAAAGATTCCCACCCTCAGGAACTTGGGTTTGGGATGCACCCCTAGATACTAGTGCTGTTTTGACTCCAGGTAACCTGGACACACCCATAAAGGAAGAAACCCCCAAGCCTCATAAATATTCAAGGATCCATCTGACCTGAGTGACAGGCAGCAGCACAGGCCGTACACACACGTGTGCATTCCCTTGGTGGAACTCTCCCGGCCCGCAGGGAGCTTCAACTCGCCGTATGATCCTGACCAAATGGCTCTCTCCACGAATTCTTTCTGGATGGACCCCATGTCTCATCAGTGTGTCTCAGCTCATCCTCACCCACATCGATTTCATCTGATGCTTTGAGGAGAGATGGAGAGAGCAGGATGGTGATGGAGGAGAGAGAACAGGAGTTTGTGTAGGGACCCACAAAGAAGAGGGGGAAGAACTGGTAGACACACAAGATGTATTGCCTCTTACCATTGTCACTTCATTTACAAACAAGGAGAAGGAGCGTTTTCAAGGAGCTCACCAGAGCTCATGAAATATCGTCCCATGTCTGTACCCAGAATAGGTACATAAATAAACACATGTGTGATAAGGTCCTGTTTCTGCAAGCTCCACACCCAGAATGAGGCAAAGTGGGAACGACAGGAGCACATCCCTCACTTGGAATTAAGTTACCACTTGCCCAAATTTTATTTGTGAACAATTTTCATTCACGGGTATAGTCAAGGAATGTAGTAGGATTCTGCAAGTGTCTCTTATTATAAAACAGTGTTTACTGGGAAAACGTGATCGTGTGTATTTGGCGCCTAACAAGTGCTGATTATCACATGAAATAGGGACTGCTCTGTGCTTTTCATGTGCTCACTGGAGAATCCTCCCAGTAAGAGTGCTGGGAAGTTAATATCACTAAACTCACTTTCTAGGGGTGGTCAACAAGCCATATGGCTTGGAAAGTTTTTTCCAGTTTATGAAAGAAGGAAAGGATGGAGCATGATTGCCACTTTGACAGCAGGGTGGCGGGGCCCAGTTGTCATGCTCCCTGCTGTGTTGTATGAACCATCATTACTAATCTCTCTCCGTCCTGGGTACTAGTGTCTTAGGGCAACCAGGTGGCATGCGGTCCTTGCCCAGGGATGAGTGAGCTGGGTCTTTAGGGAAGTCCAGGGGGGCATGTCCAAGGGTTAGCAACCCAAGATGATGGGCTGCTGATGAGTAGAGACCCGGGTCATTTTGGAAACTAGCGGCATCCTGCCAATGGACCTGGCAGAAGCAAATGCCCAGGAGAGTGTAGGAACGAGCCTAGGAGGGCAGCCGCGCCCTGAAACAGGGCTGCTGCTTACAGTTGAACAGCTCGTGTCAAGTGATGGGAGTGGCCCCGGGCACCACTGCGGTGTGGAGTCAGCCCAGGGGAGAATTCAAGGAGGTGTGTGATGCCCAGTCCCACAGGGAACGTTTATTAGAAGCCGCACAGAGAGAGGGACGGAATCGCCAGTGATGGGCTCCTAGCAACAGTTGTTGAAATAATGGGAGCACGACAGAGAAAGAGATTCAGATTTGCCAGAAATGTAAAAATCGCTCTAGCGTAGGTTGTGTCTCGCTGACCTGTGGAAAAGTTCACGGAACTAGCTGAGAGTCAGCTCTGTCCAAGTTAATCTGATGCTACAATGTGGGAAGAGCTGAACATGAAGACATGCGTACTAACAAGGTGAATCTAATGCGCAGCTTATCACATGTCTGAGGACAGGCCCTCCTAAGAAACGTAGGAAATGTGAGAAACTCTGGGGGACCTACTGGTAGTAGTAAGGATGATACTTTCAACGTCAGAGGCCTGCTTCTCAAAGCCCAGTCCTTCAAGGCACTTGGGAGTATGCTGACCTGGGTTCTAGAAGGCTGGGCGTACCATCCATATTTGGCCCACATAGCCTGTGACTTCGTCTCTGTGTCCTTTCCTGCCCTTCTTTCTCCAGTCTGTAACCAGTGTCTGGCACAGCTGGGCCTCCCCCACTGTTTGCTGCCAGAGTTGCCTGTGGATTGGTGGTCTGTGACAGGTTTGGAGGGACCATTCCACTGTGCTGGAAACTTTCGATGTCAGACCCCGAGTGAGGGATTGGAGCAGGCAGAGCATTGCCTGCAAGTAGGTGTTTGAGCTTGTCAATCTGGGCCCTTAACGTCCCCCTGGAGAAAAGCAAATGTAATTTCTCCTCTTGGTTTTGCCTCAGATGCATCACAAATTGGAATCACTTTGTGTCCGAAGACTCATTAGAAAATGTTTCTGAAAGGCAACGCAGCCCATTAAGGCTCATTCTGAAGAGCGATTTTATGTTCTTCACATTTGTGTCTATATTTGTTAAAGATCAAGTTCAATTTCTGAAATTGCCAGATGTCTTGGCTCAGTTACAAATCTAAGTCAGAACTCTTGGGGGATACCCCACTTGGTAATAATAAAGTTTCCCATCCCTTCTAAAAGCCCAGCATTTTAGCTAAGGGAATCATTATCACTGCTTAAAAGCCAGAATTGCAGATTGAATTAATTTCATCAAAATCATTTTCTGTAAAATGACTGATCTCAAATTCCAGCAAATTTAACTGATCTCAGCCGCTTCATTTGGAACCAGTGATAAGGGTAAGTTTCTGGTTGCATGCTAATTCTTTGGGTTTTATCACTGGAGTTCACCCCTTCCTTCTTACCTCCCTTTCTCTGCATCATTTTCAATCACTGACATTTTAGTCCTGAGTTGCAAATTTTAGAGATTTGATCTTTAAAACAAACTAGCATGATATAGGATAATCTCCAGTTTTCAAAGAGGAAACTAAAGTGAAGAAATGAGACAAAGTCCTCCAAAAGTTGAGTAGCTCCTTACCCCTCCAAGCAGCGGACCTGATGAGATCCTCCGAGGTCCCTGCCAACTGGTGTGCAAGAGCCTAAACTTGAGTGTGTGGTTTGCTCCTTGGAGGAGCTGGGAGCAGAGGAAGCCAAGAGGGCATTTGGAAACAGTATGCAAGAAAGAGTTCTGAGACTTGGAAATATAGAGGCTGAACATGTGCTCAGGGATGATGCCGAATGAAGGCCTGGAAAGGGTTATGGAGTCTGATACCAATGACTGCAGAGCCAGTCCTAAGAATTCAAGGAAAGACACCTTATTTCAGTACCATGTGGCAAGTTTATCGGAAACAACTCGGCCAGACTAAGACCTGCATTGCTTGAAGGTTGCAAGAGACAAGAGTTCTCCTTTGAAATGGTGGCTCATATATACCTTGGGAAAATAGCTCTCTGCAGGGGTGGAGCCCCTACATTTGAAGGAACTGGTAAGGCTGCCTGGAGTTCTCATGAGAGCTGGTAAGGTCTCCTGGATTTTTCTGATGGGAGTAAGTAGGGAGTGTGTGTATATAGACCCAAGTTGCTAAGGAGGGGTCCTTGTGTTTAGCAGTCTTAGTTTTTGTCAGTTAATTTTTCCACTCAGGCATTTGCCTACCTACCCTGTAGAATCCAAGGTTGTCTGTCCCCACATTAGAGCCTACAAAGCTCAGAGGGCCAGAATACACAGGAAGGGGATAATATGTAAGGAGTCAGGGAGGGAGTTTGCTTTTTGAGTGTAGACATTGGGTTAGAAATGTGCTAGAGGCTCCATGGCTCTTTTCTGACTCTTGGTCCTAATGATGAGTTTACATGTCTTCTGGTTGGATCATCATACCTAATACAGCATGTAGGATAGAATTAAGACTTCCAGGCTTTCAGAGTTTTGCTTACAGAACACTCATAAAATGCATTATACTTTACCATTCTTCTCTAATGTTTCAGCTGCTTTTATTTGTTTTTAACATTAGATTATAGACCTTTCCCAGGAAGCTAAGCCCAGTGGTTTTGGATTCAGCCCACCAAATAAATGAATAAGCAAATGAACAAAGTAAGGAATAAGCAATATTGCAAGTTTTGTGGGACTTCCGTAGGTAATAGAAATTCTGCAAATCATGAGCTTAATTAGGCCTTTAGATGTACTTCCTCCAATTAAGCTCATTTTAATCAATGAAAGTAACAAATTCCAGAGACCCAGTGACACCAGCCAGTCGTTGATGTTTCTTGGACCCAAGACCAGCTCTCTTGATTGCTTTAGGTTTCTTCAGTGCTGCCTCTTTTCAGAAAGTTTTAACTCTTGCCAGACATGTGGCTGATGTTTGCTTTGAGTGTCCATTCAAGCTCTCAGTGGCAATATTTAGGAGTTCTGTAAATGTGGAGCATTGCTAGACTCCCATGGTGTGGACAGACCAAGTCTTCATACTTTTTTCAGAGGCATGAACTCAAAGAAGTCTCTTCTCTATCTGCATACAACTTCTCTCAGTTCCGATCTGGAGCTAGAGATGTTTGCCTCCCAGTTATAGAAGGAGGAAGGACATACTGGTTAGATGGTTTTGGAGATAGCTTTCTAGATTGAAGATGTGGTGGATCTTTTATTAGATCTGTGAGCTAATGCGATATTCTTAGCCCCTCAGTCACTCACTTTTCTCGAGTGAATAGCAGAAATAACAGTGCCCACATGCTAGAGACTGGGGGAGGTTTTCGTGTAAAATACATGCCCGCCTCCTTACTGGGGTATCTGGTAAATGATAGTAACTAGAATGTATTAAGCAGTTCATACTGTTATTCTGTGCTCACTGGGGAAATGCAAATGTGAGGCTGTAAGGGTGTGAGGGAGGATATTTAAAAATCATCTTCTAGTGGTTTCCTTAAGACCAAGAGACACAGTAAGACATCATTCATTCATGACTTATCACTTGCATAACTTCAAGCAATTTTTCAATTCTGTTTGAATCTCAGTTTTACAACTGTCAGATATGGAAGATGGTTTCTCCACTTGTGGAGACGTTTCTGTGAAGTCAATGCTTACTTAGCTACTCAGAAATTCCCCTCTATCTCCTACCTCCTTGGCTTCAAATGATTCACCAAGTGATTCCTTGCTCCACTTGCCCCCCACATATGCATTATTTGGAGAGCTCCCCTCTGCAATCTATCTTTCTCCCTTACTACATATGGACTGACTCCGGGATGACCCTGATGTTTTCCTCATGACCCTTTCTTCCCCTCCAAATCTCGGGCAAGTCTAGGCAGTTCTCCTCTCGTCTGGGCCAGGACCCACTCTCTTTTGGGGGACACTTCAGGAAAGCATTGCTATCACATTACTGACAGGGCTGGCCATGTGCCTTCCATAGAAAGGGTGGACGGGGCCAGCTTCACATGTGACTATTCCATCTCCTGGAGACCACGAAGGGCCGCTTGCTTTAGCATTCTGGTGACACTGTCCTGAAATTCTTAACAACTTTTCGTGTGTATTAAATTCACTATAATGGTCATATAAGGGGTGTCACTTTTTCATGTTGTATCGAGTCCCCCAGATCACGTAGCTGCTCCTGGGGGTAGCTGCAGTGTAAAGACTTGGTGAGGCTGCCTCACCTGCTTAAGTGGCTTAAGCATGGAGAAGTGATCTATTGAGGCTTAGGCATGAAGAGGAAGGTTGCTTTGGAGGGATTTGTTGGGGCTTGGGCATGGAGAGGAAGATTGCTTTAAAAGCCACAGTGGAGAGTACTCCTTGGTAGCCCTACTGGGAACACCTGCCTACGTGCTATGTAGAGAAACTTAACTCTTTGGGGTTGAAATTCACAGGATCAGACTTCCTCTTGGATGGACCTTATGGAAACAGAGAAGGAGTAAGATTCCTCCACTAGTGGACCACCAGACATTCACTACAGCTAGTGCCATATTCTTTGAAGCAATGTGAAAGGTTTCCCTTAAAAAAAACTTGAAGAATGTCAACTCAGGTGCAAAATGCAGCTTCCCAGTTTAAGTTCCAAAGGTTTTCCTGAGTCTGGATAGATGGTAGGTCTAACACTCTTCACACAAGCCATGGAAAGTCAGGCTCATTTTTTTGCTGATGAGGCCCTGGGAGTCTCACAGATCTTCAGACTCCAAATTCCAGTTGCCCATGGATCCCTGCGTTTCAGAGGACTCCATGGACCCATTGGGTAAGTTGAGGACTATCACGTCATCTAAGAAGACCCTGTAAGACTGAGTTTACGGATCATTCTTTCCTTGAATGGCCAAGGAGATCAACCAGGCAGCTGCTGGGAGGCAGCCCTCCTCCCTTGAAGTGACTTGGCTGCCTTTGATTACACTCCTGCAGCAGCTCTCCACAGAGCAGCCATCCATCTTTCCCTCCCATGCTCAGGTCTTAGTCTCTGGAACAAGAAAATGTTACTAGAGGACGATTGTGGAGATAGATCTACATGTCTGAAAGCCTGGTGGACTTAAATGCAATCAGCTGTATACCAAGCCCATGGATCTTTCACATCGGATTTGTGGAGGGTGCTGTGTGCGTGCGGGGCGATGGATGTCCTCTTGACAAGTGGCTTTAGTGACATTTTTTATTGAGTTATTTTACCTGGTGTATTTAAAATATAGTTTCACTTATGAGGAAATGAATTTATATTCCCCTTCTTCAGAAACCTTTTATTATTGCATGGAGTAAAATCTATCTGTATAATGTGATGACAAAAGGATTACGACTGGATGAAAAGGGGTCTTTACCAGGATTTCTCAATGACTAGGCTTCAAAATGAGGTGAGGAGAAAAAATACTACTTTATCCAAGTATGCCACAGGTAAGATTTTTGTGGCAAATAGAGAAAAGCGTTCTCAGTGCTCTTTTAGACCATTTGATATGCATCTTTCCGTCAGATGGGCATAAACCTCACCACACAAATTCAGATGTTCCAGAAATGCTTGTTTTTCATTTTCCATAACTCAGTGTAATAACTCATTTTTCATAATGCTCAGCTTCTTAGTCTATCAAGTTGGCAAGACTTTCATTAAAGATGTTTTGGTGTTTTGCCACTGCGTAGGGCCAGGTGGTGGGTCCTTTGCAATGCTGAGGCATGGCAGGTACTGGGGGAGTTACGGTCACTGGTTCTTAGAGGCTGCTCTTCAGGCGTCTCCTGACCTTGTTCTTGGCCTCCCGAAATTATGGTTCTCTCTGATGTCCCCTACTCCTCTCAGACAAGGATATTGTGCAAAGGCTGCAAATCCACAGAATCCAAGGACTGTCCACCCTGCTGCCTCTCTGAGCTCCCGTAGTGCAGCGTGGCCACAGACTAGTACTCGGTTCCTACCCTGGAAACCTTAGACTGCTCTCTTCCTGCTCAGCTTGGGGAAAATGTTCTCTAGCTCTTTACCCTCAAGGGACTTCTTTATTTCTTTCTGCAGTGACCCAGCACCATTTCTTCAACCAGATTGGAGACGTGTTTCACACATAAAGACCCCTGGACTGCAGACTACTTGCATCTCTGCCCTACACGAATGCCTGTTTCTAAGAATGATAGAGCTTAGCTACCAGCTTGGGATAAAATGAAAAGGGTTGAGGGAATAGAGGGATGAAACACAAATTATCCACACAATGATGGTTGCATGCTATATAGATATCCATCATTTCCTATCCTCTTCCCCTAGGCCTCTAGTTTTTCCCATCACAGTTAACTGCCACTTCATTGTTTCATTTGCTTTGGATAAAAAGAAACAACTTCTGTTTTCATACTTATGCTATTGTTAAATCCTCTTGGCTCAACTTTCAAAATGCAGCCAGAATTCTCCCTAGTCCCCTGCTCTCATCCCCATCCAAGTCACCAGTGTTTTTTTGGGGGGGTCAATGTATTAGTCTAAATGATCTGCCTACTACCACTCCTGCCCCCGACTGTCTATTCTCAACATGGCAGCCAGAGTGACCCAGGGGAACAGAACTCAGATCATATCATGCCTCTGTCTGACTCTAGCGACAGCTGTTTCACTCAGGGTGAAACTGGAGATTTCAGAATGGCTTCCAAAGCTCTACATGAGTGACTCCCTAATAGGTCTGATAGCCCTCTGCTCCCCCACTTTCCTCACTCTGCTCCTTTCTGATCCTGTGTGCTGTACCCCTGGCTCTGTCTAGTCCCTTTGCCTTGAATGCTCTGCCCCATATATCCACACACCCTCACCTCTTTCAAGTCTCTACTCTCTCTATTACCTTATTTAAAGAACAGTGTCCCCTCCCAGGCACTCCATTCCCACTTAGACTGCTATATCTTTTTCCATGTCTCTTAGTCATCTGACATATTGCATGTCTTGCTTAGGTGCGTCACATGTTTCTCTTTCATATATAGAAATTCTAGGAGGGTAAGGATTTCTGCTTTTTTGTTTACTGTGGATACTCTAACACTCCAGATATTGTTGGTATACAGTGGTGCTCAATAGATCATTGCTGAGTGAATGAAGGAATGAATCATTGTACAAAGATATAGTATTTTTCTCTGCTTCGTTGTGTTTTTTTTTTTAACTCAATCAAATTATAGCAATGTTTCTACAACTTGCTATTTTTTCTGTTTAATAATAGATTTTGATGGCCTTTCCAAGACAGTACATAAAGAAACACACCATTCTCTTTTAATGACTGCGGTAGGATTCCATAGCACTGCTATAACAAAACGTGTTCAACCAGCTTCCTACTGATAGACTCATTTGCAATTTTTCTCCATTACTAACAACACTGACTCTGTGCCTTCAGAATATTTCTCTAGGATAAACACCCAGAAGTGGAATTGCTTGGTGAAAGAGGTGAGGCAAATTTTGACAACCTCATTTGCATTTCTACTGTTTCCTTGCCTAGGTGAGACTGTTTATAATCCTGTGTTTTCTCGTCCTTCCTTGCTTTCTCCCCATCCTCCACCCTAGATGGGGGAGCACTGCAATGATTTGCTGGTGGTGGAATAGTTGGTGAGAGCACATTATTTTCAGCTGCTATCTCCGTATGAACCATGAGTTGGAGTTTTTGCAGAATCAGCTGGGATGGATTTTCTCCTTCTTCCGACTCCTTTGGCATTTAAAATCTGTACTGCCCAAATTGGGGCTTGATTGTGCATTCTCTCATATTGTGTTATGGAATTAATCTTACTCTTCAGTGAATGGTTAACTCTTGGATGACAGAAGCGAGGTCTGTTTGTCCTCCAGATGTTGGCATACCCCTCCTGCTTGAACTCAGTGCTAATCATGTTGAGCGTATCCACTGGATTCTTAAAGAATTGTGTCTTCAGTGCAAATAAACCTGGGGTTTACGAGTAGTGAAAGGTGTCATAATGAGCATCGTGGTTGAACAGAGCCTTGAGGGAAGAACCGAAGGTTTCCAGGTAGACAGATCAGGGAAGACAGATCAGGGAGGAGGGTTTCCAGACAGAGGAAGACAATCAGCCAGCATGTGGAGCTGTGGAAAGACATGATGGGGTTGGGGTAACTACATGACAATCTCCACACAGGGAATAGGTTCAGGTCAAGTACTGGTCATGAATGAATCAGGAAGGGTAGACTGAATTCTGCTTCTGAAAAAAAATGTGAACCCATGATGTATGAGTGGGGTGCTTTTGCTCATAAGTGCCAGAAACCCAGGACACCTGACTGAAATGAAATGGAGACTGACTTGCTCCTCTGAATTGACTGGAATATACCTGAAACATCTGAATGCTGGGGCTCCAGGTCCCCAAAGCCCTCTCTCCATCTCATATCATCTCCCAGGTCTGCTTTCATCAGATATAAACTCTCTTCTCAGATTCAGGTCAATGAGTCTCAGGGAAAGAGGTGAGCTTGGTACAGGCTCCTCCTGCTTTGACCCTGGTCACGAACTGGGGTGATGAATCTTTTATTTGTAACACATTTTTTTTTCCATATGTTGGAGGAAGAAGTCTTCTTCAAATCAAAGAAGATAAGGGCTACAACCCCCATAGCACCCTCATTTTGTATTGGCTACAATCAATGATGAAAAGATTTGGCTTTCCTTCAACATTCTGAAATGAGATGTAGAAATACTTGAAATCTTAATGTTCCCTAGCGGGACAAACAGCTCTAGGCACCAATACTTGACAGAGATAAAGCGATTTTATGAAAAAGTAGCACCTCATTTTCCAAATCTCTAAAACTAAAATCCATTCGATGTTATTTTAGAATTAGGAAGAGCCACTTCTGTCTCCAGATGACAGCTTGCCTCCTATCTCCTTCAAGCTATTTCACATGTAATAGCTTGGTTTCTTTGTCTTCTTAGAAAACAGAGTGAGGGCTGAATCTATGCACCTAATTTTAGGTACCTTTTTTAATCTCTGGCTTATATGTAGTTTTGTACATGCTGGGATGAATGAGTAACTCCCTTGAAAAAATATGGGACTGACCCATTTATGGGGACATCAATCTGCATTACTTGGTTTTGAGATACAGAAAAAATAGTATGTTGATAAGGAAGGTGCTGAACTCACCTTGTAATAATTAATGCAGTCCTGTAGGTATGGGAAGAGATCAGAGTACTAGACTCATTTCATCCTCATAACCATCTCGGGTGGCAAGCAGAACAGCTCTTAACCGCACTTGGTAGGTAAAGCAGCATCTGAGAACGGTCAGGTGCATTGGAGATCCTCTCATTCTGTCACTTCCTTTTGGCATTTGACTTGCTCGAAAGCTAACTAGATGTACCAAAGTGTCACACTGACCTCATGGCAAAACCGATGCAGGATCCCAGGTTCCTACCACCACGTGCAGGCAGAGGCATCACCGAAGCTGCCTCCCGGCCACTGTCTCCAGGCTTGGGAGTCAACGCATCATGAAAGAGGCCAGCCCCTGCAGCCCAGAGGGGCATGAAGGATGCAGGAGGGGATGATGGCCACAGGGCTGCCAGCTGCTGAGTTAAAATAAGAATCAAAAATGAAATAAGAGATGAGACAGCAGAGAACATAATGAAGTACATAAACCTGGATAAAACAGTGCAGTGGGTAATAAAGAGTGAAATAGGGTGGAGGGGGTGAGTGGATTGCAGTCACATAGATCACCAGTGCATTAAGCAGAGGAGACAGTCAGGGAGGCAGGAGGAGCTGGGATTGAGCGAAACTCATTACAGGCATTTCCAAGTGCTTTTGGCGGGAGCCCACGGCCCTCTGTGGTTTAAGACTTGACATGTTGGCATTTCTGCTGTTTTCTCGATGCTCTTGGTGCCCTTGGGACCAGGACAAAGGCCTGATTTCATATAAAGGCTGTGTAGACATGGCTTGATCTCAAGGTTATAGCCAATATCTTTGAGCTTCCTGTGCCTTCTCGGGACCTGTCCCGGTGCCTCCTTCCCTGGGCCTCTCTGGAGTCCCCAATGCTTCCTGCGACATGAATCTGCCCCAGACACGCTGGGTTTTCATGTCTGGGAAACCTCATATTTGGTACCACTTCGAGTTCAGCCTCACTTTCCATAGTTATTTTTTAGGGTATTTTGTGGGGTGGTGGGGTGGTAGGAATCGTCTTCAATGAGGAGACAAAGAGCTCGCACATAAATCTTCCTAAGCAAACCTGGGTAAAGTACTGATGCACTTTATAAGCTGTAAACTAAGCTTTTATTAGCCATTTATGAGCCATTTTTTATGATGCAAGTTTAATATTAAACTATAAAGTTCACAATGCACTTATAAAGACAGATAGACTCATTCACTTTATAATTCCTGACTTGGATGCCTGGCAAAAGCCGACCGTATCATGTCATTTCAGCACACGGGCCCAGTTGGGACTTTGGAAACTGGTGTCGGATTAGTTCTGGGAATTGACAGGCTCTAGGGTGTGTTGTAGGCAGGAGTGGGAGGAACAATCAACTGCAGCCATAAAAATAAATGCACAAGCTGGGAGGTAATTTTTCTTCTGACTTTTCTGGAGCGTGGGGCCTTTATAGCCATTTAGGAAGCTTGTATTCTCTAGAGTAGTAATTCTTTTTTAGAGCGCGGAAATATATTGCCATTTGATTTTGTGACGCCTATCTTCTTGTGAATAGATCAGCATGGCTGTTTTTTTTTTTTTTTTTTTTTTAATTTAATTCGATGTGATGAAAATTAAGTCTGTTTGGAGAGTTGGGTGTCAGGCACCTCAAATGATAGGAGATAAATTGGGAGGGTGATCAGTTTAGGGTTGCAAATTGTGTTTTCCGTAGGAAAGAAATATTTGGCATATGGAAAGCAGATGACCCTGCATAGACCCCATGCTGAATATAGGAATGATCAATGAAGGGTTACTCTAATCACAAGTCACACACTGCATTACATTTCAAATTTCTGCCTTTGAACCACACTACTGAATACAGAAATTTGGAAAGGGGATAAAGGGATACTCTTGAAGGGAGGGAAGATTCAAAATAACCCCAAACAAATCAACAGTGATGAGAATATTTTCACTACTATAGAATTTCATGACCTCCTGGGGTGATAAAAGCATCTGCATTTGCCCAACAATATGTGGTGTCCTGTCTCCTGTGGATGACGTTTTGACAAATGTTTAGTCTCCAACTTCCTCTTGAGGCAAAGTTTTTACCTATTCCAGTACCCCTCAATCTTTGTGCTCATTGATTTGTGCATTTGTGAGTCTCTCCTGTGTACCAGGCTTTCTTCCAGGCTCCGGAGACATATTGAGGAACTTTTGTTTTGTCTTTGTCACCATTGACTAGAACCTTTACTCTCACAAGGTTGTACTCTGCTCCCTGTGTCAAACTCCCCCTTCAGCTCTAGTGTCTCTGAAAGATTACGATCATGATCATGATCAGAGTCGCTTGTGGGAAAATGAAGTTGTACATTTTCATAAGAACAAGGTAGCAGGTTTAGACCTCTCACAGTAAAGCGTCCCTCACTTCTCTGGACTGTGTGGTCTATACTGATTCTTCATCATTAAAGTGATCGGGGACCACTCACGTCCTGTCTGACATCCCTGTGGCCTTGGACACAAAGCTTCCCAGAAATCCACCACCTGTTGGTTCTTACTTCTATATTTAGTATGTGTTGCTCATGATTCTAGTCCTTCTTCCCATGACTCCCCAAATGTTCTGAAGTGCTCTCTGGGACACACACTCACATGGATATGTGCTCTCTTCCTCCAGGGTGAAGATGTCTCCTTAACCTACATTGCTACCTCCACACCATTTCTTCCAGATAACTCCAGAAATGTGACCAGATATGTTCCATCCAAGCTTTATAGACTGTCTTCTCCCTCCCACCTGACTTCCCCCTCTTCCAAAGTTTCTTGAGGGGCTCATTTACTGTCTTCCTTTCATCCCTATTCTTGTCATCGATATCAGGACTACAAAATTCCCCTAGATGGCAGGTGGTCTAACTACATAGATTCTTGGGACCTGATTTCCTCGCCAACTATGGTCTTTTCTCCCCCATACTGCAGTCTTTCTCTTCCATGCTTATCCCTTTTTCAATGAAAACGCATCGCCTTTGATATCTCAGGTCCAATCATTCCCACCCCCCTCCGAACCCCCACCCCCATCCTGATCACCACTTCCTTTTCTTCCACTTTATTTCCTTTTCTCCAGGAACTATCGCATTGGGAATTCCAATTCGTTAATTTTAAAACTCTTCCACTAGTTCTCTACTACCTGTGATGTTCAATTCTCCGCCCCACAAGTCTGCATTCTGTAATCTGGCAAATCCTTTTAAGCACCTTGGCTGATTTTTCTTCTCAGTTTTACTTCACTAGTTGAACCCCATATTTAGTTAATTAAGTCCAATGATTTACATCCTCCTCATTTTCCTGTGAGCATCAGAACAATGCTGGAAGGTAAATCTCTCTCCAGCTACCAAACCTTTATTTTTTACTCTCCCACATGGTTACCCATACTTATTAAAATATTATCTGTATTGTATTTCTTTTCCTTAGCTCACTTTCTTTCCTCATCTACTCATTGAAACCACCATGATCAACGTTTCAAATGATACTCACATTTTCAAGTTCAGCTGTCACTTCTTTGTCCTCAAATTTTTTTGATTTCTCAGAAGCATTTGATACTGATATATTTGATGTACTTCTTTGTCTAGGCCTGCTTACTTCTGATTTTCTTTCTATTTTTCTGACCATTCATTTAATGATACTAAATGTCAACTTACCCAAAGTTTGGCCCTAAGACTTTCACTAACTGTGCTTTCCCTGTTTCACTTCTCATCCCATCTCATGACTATAAGCATGATCTGTAGGCAAATGAATGAATTCCATATTAATTTGCTCATTCTAGGACTCCCCATTGAACTGGAGTCTTGGGTAGCCATGTAGGTAACTCATATAGTCACTAAGGTATTAAATTAGTCCTTTACAACTTAAGCCATCCTATCTGCACTCTTCCCGGGAGTGTCTCTGCTCTTCCTTACTTTATGAAGTAACATGGCTTAGTTGCTCAACTAAAATGAGAAAAAACAAATAAGCAAACAAAACTCCTTTAAACCATCATTAAGTACTTTAGTATTAGTATAATACTTTCTACTGTATTATTTATACTATAATAATTAGTGTAATACTTAAAGTTTTAAGGGTTTTCCCTTTGAAATAAAGTCTACCATCAGAGGGGCAGGGAACAATGGAATGAAAGAACTTAATGTAGAGATGGTGGTGATGAGCACTAGAACTCTCGTGGTGGGTATGTTGCAATATTCACACAGATGGAGGTGTGAATTCAAAATCCTGAAAATCATAGAGCAATGTAAACAAAGGAAATAATAAAACAATGATTCATTAATTAATTCTACATCTGGAACTGTCCGAGATTGGCTGCTTCTCTAATTAAACTGTCTGAGCTACTTCTCCAAAGTCAGTTCTCTTTACACTACCGTATGGAAATTTTCTGATAAAGCAATTAATATGAAATTATATTTATTTGTGGATTGATTGATTGATCCTCTATATCCTCCAAAAGAATTTAAGTTTCAAGAGAGTCAGAAACTGTGATTTCTTTTCCGGTGTATCCCCAGAAACTCACCCATTGTTGGGCCTACCATAGATTTCACAAAAAAAATCCTTCCTACCCTTGCAGATTTACATAATAAAGATCCCATGTGCCTTTAACTCAGTGTTTCCCAAAAGCCAATAGCAGCGTCACTCTGTAGTATGATATCATAATCAGGACATTGACACTGACATAATCCATCGTATGTATTTGAACCTTCCTGTTTCCAAATTTTCCATGTACTCATTTGTGTGTGTGTATGTGTGTAAATAATCTATGTGCAATTCTAACACATGTAAAAGTTTGTCCATCCAACATCACTGTCAAGATACAATACAATTTAGCATGCTCTGGCGGAGTAGCGGTTAGGTCAGTCGCCTCCAAAGGAGTGCAGGCCACATACCCCTGGCTTTGAGTCCAGGAGAAACAACCAGTGTGAACAACTAAAGAAAACAAAAGAAAAGAAAATACTTCTTCTGCCTCTCTCTTCCTGCCTGTCTGCCTGATTACCTTCATTTCTGCCTGCACCTTGTCCTTACAGGAAAAAAAAAAAAAGATAAAGTATAATTTCACCCCCACGAGCTTGATCTTCACAACCCCACCTAACTCCTTCTGGCACCTCTTACCCCTCCCCCTTTGCTTGGACAACCTCTGTTCTTCATTCCTATAATTTCATCATTTCATGAGCATTGTAGAAATGAAATAATATAAAATTCCTTTGGCATTTTTCTCACTCAACTCCCTTGAAACTTATTCAAATTGCTGCATGTATCAATAGTCCATTCATACTTTTAGCTGATGAGTGTCCATGGTACCAGTAAACCACAGTTCAGCTTTCATTCTCTCAGTGAAAAACATATGAATTGGTTCCACTGTTTGGCTGTTAACAAACAAAACAGCTATGAGCATTTGTCTACAGTTATTGGGTGAACCCAAGTTTTAATGTCTCTGGAATAAATGCTCAAGACAGCCATTGTTGGGTCATCTGACTGCTGTGTATTTAATTTTGTAAGAAGCTGCCAAGTTGTTTTCCAGAGTGACTGTGCTGTTTCACATTCCCACAAGCAATGTGCAAATGAGCCAATTTCTCTGCATCCTCACCGTCATCTGGGGTTGTCACTATTTTGTGTTTTATTTTAACCATTCAGATGCATGTGTGTTAACTCATGGTTTTGGTTTGCACCTCCCTTATGACTAATTATGTTGAACACATTTTCAGATGCTTATGTGCTATCTTTGGTGAAAGGACTCGAAGTATTTTGCCCATTTTCTAATTGCATGTTGATCTTTTTACTGTCCAGTTTTGAAAGTTCTTTTTTCTTGTTATTTATCAGATACACAGTTTGAAAATATTTTTCCCAGTCTGTAGTTTCCTTTTTCAAGCTCTCAACAAATTCTTTGGCAGAGAAGAAAGTCTTATTTTGATGAAGCATTATTTATTGTTTGTTTTTTTTTTTTTTTATGGATTATGCTCTGAGTGTCAAGTCAAAGAATTCTTTGTAAGCTCACCCTAAGTCACTAATGTTTTTCCTTTTGTTTTTTACTAAAAGTTTTATAGATTTGCATTTTGCATGTAAGTCTGCAATTCATTTTGAGTTAATTTTTACATAACACAGTGGAGTTTTATAGTAATACTTGTAGACCAAGTAATTATATAAAAAATGGTTGTTAGTATACTACTTGAGAACCATGATGTCATCAAACCAAATTTAGCAAGTTATGTTTCAACAATTGTATTTTAAATTATGTAGCAGTGATCAATCTTCAGTGGAGCAAGATGCATCAGCCTTGATTCTGACTTGAGATTTGGAATAATGACTTGCTTAAAGTGGGTTTCACATTAACTCAGTGTATGTTCTTTATAGGAGGAGGTATTCTCTGTGGTAGGAAAAGTCTCAGCAAGCAAATATTTTCCTGTATTTTAGTAATATAGAGCCTTGGTAGTTCTTTTTGCAACTAGGTATAATTTTTAATTATTAAATATTTCTCAAAGCTATGGTGATAAATAGAGTCTCAGTTATGATAGAGAATTTTTCATAGGTTAGAAACCTGGCACTCATCAGAAATGTTCATTAATCCTATACTTCCAAGCTGAAAGAAATGATAGACATTGGATTATATCCTAGTAAAATTGTAATAAAAAATCATATTGAGAATTTGAATTGGTACAACCCTTAGGAAAAGCAGTATGGAGATTTCTCAAAAAGTTGAGAATAGAATGCTCATATGACCTCATCATCCCACTGCTGGGTAAAAATACCCTCAAACACTAATTCACAAAGATATATGCACCCCAATGTTTATTGCAGCATTATTTACAATAGTCAATAACTGGAAACTACCTTAGTGCCCATTGTCAGATACATGGATAAGAAGGTGGAATACTACACAGCCCTAAAAAGATGAAATCCTGTTATTTGCAACTTGAATGGAACTAGAGGGGATTATGTTAAGTGAAATTAATCAGGAGAAAGACAAATCTCAGATGGCCTCACTCACAAGTAGACTATAAAGAAACAAAGCAAAGAAACAGACTAAACAAAAACCAACCAGTGGGCATTAACAATAGAAGTGAGGTTACTAGTAAGAAACAGGATGGGGCTGATAGTGGCAAATGGTGGTGAGGTCCAGTGGACAATGCTGAAGAACTCTGGTCATTTGGCAGGGTGTATTGTCATCTAGCTGAGGAATAGGGAACCTGCACATATGGGGGTATAATATTCTGTAAGTCAAAGTTAGCTCAATAAATATTAAATTTAAAAAAGAAAACTACTTTTTTGATTCAAAAATATTCAGACAGTTCAGAGTTTTTAAGGTCAACCTTAGAAAGCCATACTCTAGCTTGCCTTTAGTGTTTGTTTTTTTTCTCATACAAAAAAGGTGGGAGAGAAAATATCAAGACACAGATAAAATCGGGCTGTCATTGAAACTTTCCAATAATTTCAGGTTTGCTGCCTCTAGTTACTTTGTGTACATTTAGTAGAATGTCAACCCAATGAGCTTCCCAAGAAAGCCAACATGCCCTAAGTTATTTGTTTCAAATATCAGATACCACATTCAGAGGTAGACTCTGAGGAGTCAGAGACTGGATAGAGAGGAATTAGACAAGATAGTTCTTTTCAAGGTTATCAGGGCTTACGAAGGAGACAAATGGGCACAACCATTTCTGAAATACTTGTAGAATTCTGATGATTGTCATGATCTGAATGCCATAACTAATGCAAAATATTGAGAAATTGGTGTCAGGTTCTTTAATTTCAATAAATACTGATAATCTCCAAAAGTTTTCATTTAGAGTCTACTTGATTTTTTTAAAAAAGCTTTATTGGGATATAATTAGTATACCATGCAATTCATCGATTTCAAGAGTTGATTCAGTGGGGTTCTTTTATTATTATTATATTCTAAGTGCTGTACAACCACCAACAAAATCAACTTAAGAACATTTTCCTCTCTCCTAAAAGAACTTCAAAACCCCTTGGCTGTCACTCTGTTAACTCCAAGTTCCCAGCCCTAGGCAACCATGAATCTACTTTCTGTTACTATAGATTTTCCTAGCCTAGAAATTCCATATAAATGGAATCTTATAATTAGCTAGTGTGCTCCAGGTTCATTTGTGTTGTTTCAGGCATCAGTACCTCACTCTTTGTTATAGTCAAATAATATTTCATTACGTGGATAGACCATACTATACATGTATTCATCAGCTGATGAACATTTGGGTAGCTTCTACTTTTTGGTTATCTTAAATAGTGCTTCTATGAACATTCATGTACATATTTTTGATTGGATGCATGTTTTCACTTCGTTGAGTCTGCAGCTAGAAGAAGAACTGCTGTGTCATACGGTAACTCTATGATTAAGTTTTTGCCAGACTACTTACCACAGTAGTTGCATCATTTGCATTCCTACCAGCAGTGTTCAATGTTTCTAATTTCACTACATCTTTGTCAACACTTGTTATTATCTGTCTTTTTGATTATAGCCATCCTAGTAGATATAATTTAGTATCTCATTTTCATTTGCACTTCCTTGATAACAAAGGATGATAACGTCTTTTTACATGCTTGTTGACTATTCTATCATTTCTTTGGAAAAAATGTCTATTTAAGTTTTTGCCTCTTTTTCAGCTGGGTTACTTGCCTTATTATTATCAAAGTATAAGAGCTCTAGGACAAGCTCCTTATTAGACATAATTTGCAAATATGTATACGACTTATGTCTATTCTTGACATTGTCCTTTGTAGCATATAAACTTTAATTCTGATGATGTCTTGTGTTGCAAAACGCTCTCCATCACTGGATTTATTTTGCAAGGATTTTATTGATGGTATTTCTATCTAACTTTATAGAAGATAATTTTCTTTTTATGTGCTGTCTCTGGTTTTGGTGTATGGGTAATAAGGACCTCAAAAAATGAGCTACAAAGTATTCACTCCTTCTGTTTTTTTGGAAGAGCTGTGAAGGAAATGGTCTTATTAAGTCTTCAAACATTTGGTAAAATGCACTAGTGAATCTTAACTTTTCTTTGGTAAATTTTTTGATTACTCCTTGTTTTTCGCTTTTCAAGAGACTATTAAGATTTTCTTTGAGTCAATTTTTCTGGTTTATCTTTTTCTAGGCAATTTTCCCCATTTCACTTAGGTTATCTAATTTGTTGAAATACACAAATAGACGGTATTCCTTTATAATGTTTTTTGCTTCTGTAGAACTGGCAGTTTCTGCAAGGAGTATTAATACCCCTTCTTCATTTCTGAAGTTTGTACTCTCTTTTTACTTGGTTACATCTGTTAAAGACTTCAATTTGTTGATCTTTTACAAACCACCTTTTGGTTTTGTGTATTTTCTCTCTACTTTCTATTTTTCCATTAAAAATTCCATCTGAATCCCTATTATTTCCTTCATCTGGTTGCTTTGGTTTTAATTCATTCATTTTTTTAAAGGAAATGTGCAGGTAGGAATGAAGTTGAGAAGAGACAGGCAAGCAGGAAGAGAGAGGAGAAAGAAACACTCTATTTATTTTATTTAGTTGTTCATCTTGGTTTTCACTCCATCCTTGGGTCTAGAACCAAGGTCATTGGGATATGTGACCTGTGCTCTTAGCTAAAGTCAGCTGACCAAGCCACTATTCCACCAAGGCATGCCAATTCATTTATTTTTGTCCAGTGTCATAAGTTAGAGCAGGTTGGTGATTTGAAATTTTTATTTTTCTGTAATGTGTACATTTATAATTGTACATTTCCCTCTAACTAAGCAGTGCTTCAATTTCATTCAGTAGAAGCTGATATGCTGTATCTTTATTTTAATTCCTGTGATTTCTTCTTTGATACATCAGTTATTTAGGAGAGTGTTGTTTGACTTCTATAAATGTATAAACCTATCAAATTTCTTTAGATTATTTATTTCCAATTAAATTGCAATTAGAGAACATTTTTGCAATTTCAGTCCTTCTATATTAAGGCATGATCTATGGCCTAGCATATGGTCTATCTTGGCACACATTCCATGTGCATTTAAGATAAATGTGTATTCTACTGTTGGTAGAGTTACTATAAATGTTTGTTAAGGCTCATTGATTTATACTGTTGCCCAAGTTTTTCTATGTCCTTGCTGTAGAAGTTGATAGTTGTTCTATCCAATGCTGAAAATGGAAATATTAATGTCTCCAACTACTATTGTTGAATTATGTCTTTCTCCCTTCAGTTCTGTCAGTGGTTGCTTGTTGTATTTTGGAGTTCTGTTGTTATTTACACATATGTTTATAATTGTTATATGTTCTTCATGGATTAACTTCTGTCTGATATTAGAATTGCTAATCTAGCTACTTACGATAGATGTTTGAATGGTGTATCTTTTGCCCCATCCTTTAACTTCAATTTTTCAATATTTCTAAATCTAAACTATGTCATCTATAAGCAGTATACAGTCAGATCCCGTTTGTTTATTTAATCTGGGAAGAGCTGCCTTTATATCGAATTATTTAGTCATCTTTTATGTTACTATTGATGCAGTTCGATTTGTATCTGCCATGATAGTTTTTGTTTTCTATAATTCTCATATCTCTTCTTTTTCCTCTCTTCTTTGGTACTTTTGATTTTAAAGGAAAATTATGTATATTCTCTAGTATAACATTTTAATCCCTTCAATTATTTTTAAATACTATAGTTTAGTGGTTGCTCTAACAATATACATGTTGACTTGTCAGAATCTATTTCAGGTTAGACTAACAATTCTGGTGTACAAATATGTCTCTATATAGCTCTATGCCCTTTACTTTTTTTGTACTATTATAGTTATAGATGTATATTAACTATAGGTGTTATGATCCCAAGGACTCACGTTATAATTATACATTCTTATAATTTTATATATTTTATAGTGTTGGTAGAAAAACTGAAAACACACACACATTTATTTAGTATGCAATCTTCACATTAACAATTTTTCTTCACATCATGTCTTCCTGAGGATTTGAGTTATTGCCCAGTGCCAGTTTCTTACTTCAATACAATTTTGCTCCCACCCACCACTTTTGTATGTTTTTATTAGCAAATAATTTCTGTATGCTATAGGTTTAACAATATAATTGCATGTAATTTTTATATGAGTGCTTTTAAATCAGTTAAGAGAATAAAGAATCAAAGTTATTTTACTGTATTACCTTATATTATCTTAACCAAATATAGTGTGTGCATATGTGTGTGTGTGTGTGTGTGTGTGTGTGTGTGTATGATATTATCATATTGCTGTCTGGGGTCACGTGTCATTTCAAATAATTTATTTTAATATTTTTTATAAGATAAATCATTAGCAACAGTTTTTTTCTTTTTTAAATTTATTTTTAAATACTTTAACACATTAAAATAAACTCATATGTATACATTCCCCACTCCTCATATATATGTCAACACATCCTGCCCTCCACTAAATCACCACGTGTTCTTCCCCATTGTCCGGTGGGCTCTGCCACCACTTGTCCCCACTCACCCCATTCCCTACTGGTCACCTCAGTTCTATTGCAAGTGTCCAAGGGTTAGTTTTGTTTCATCTGTTCCTTTGTTTTGTCTATTCATGTTCCATCTATGAGTGAGGTCATCTGGTATCTGCCCTTCTTCTAACGACTTATTTCACTTAGCATCATCCCCTCTAGACTCCTCCATGTGGACTCAAATGACAGAGTTTCATCTCTTCGAAGGTCTGTGTTTTTTCCTCTTTCCTTTTTTCTTTGCATGCTTCATAATTTTAATTGACATTTTATATAATAATGTATATTATATGTAATAGCAGTACAGCAACTTTAGATACTAAAATCATCATCACCCTCTGGGGCTTGTTATTTTTATTCTTTGTGTGTCTATTTTGTTTTGTGACTTGATTGGATTGTTTCAATGAAATCTACTCCCCCATAGCAGGCAGTATCAGTTACCAAAAATTTGTTAAGTAAGTTAACAAGGTATATTTTCAGCATCTTATTTCTGAATTTTTTAAAAATTATTTTTAGATTGTGCATGCAGTATTACTTTTAATCAAGTTGAGAAATTTTTGTTTATTTAATAGGAATTAGCTATTATTTTGAAAATGTAGAGGCACTGTGTAAAAACAAAGAAAGCACTATGCCCTGCTTTGGGTCTAACAGAATCTGTCTACCATTCTATTTAATATTATGTTTTCATTAAACATTTACTTTCTTCAAGGTGTATATGTTTTAGTTTTTAAATTTCTAGACCACAGATGGAAAACCTGTTTTAAATTCTGTCTCATGAATTGTGTTCTGAGGGCAGTAGTTGATTTATCAGCAATGTAAGCATAATGATATTTCTTCTAACTGCCTAAATGAAGTTTAAGTACTTAAAATGATGCCATTAATATACTTTGAAACTATTAAAGTATATTTATATAAGGCATTTGTTATTGCTATTATTATTAATTAGGAATAGCTAAAGTTTAAATGATGGTAGTTATGTTCCTAGATCTCAGGGTAAATGAACACATTTTAGAGAATAGCTGAATAGCTGAAGATCATGATTTCCATATAAAATTTGATTCCAGGATCATGTACTTTCAGATCAAAAACAAGCCATCCATTCCCAATTTTGAACTTCCTTTATCTAAAATTCCCCTTTGATAAGGTGACTTACGTGAGAGGAAGTATAGTGTGAAAGCACGTATTTTGAAATTAGTCATTTGAAAAGGAGTCCCAATTCTCCCTCTTCATGCTGTCTTATTGCATTTCAGCTGCCAAATCTCTAAGAGTTCCAGTTTCATCATCTGCTGAATGGGCACCTACCCTCATGGTATTGTGAGAGAGGTTAAGTCAAAAAGCATCCATTGTCATTCTGGAACAGTTAGTGCTCAGCATTAACAGTTCTCATCTTTTGAACATTTACCAGGATCCTTCCTCATGACTCAATGCTTTCACTTCAGTTTCAGATCCCCATCATTCCTGATATATTTTGAATAACAATTGCTTAAGAAAGACATCTGTTTGAAGGGGTTAGTGGAGTTTAATTGTTTTCTTTTGATATCTTTGTTGTATGTTCAGCTGTGGGAACAAATAATTTCCCCTAAACGGAGACAGCAATTTAAGTCTAAAGAATGAGGCAGATATATCCTTGACAGATCATAGCAATGTATTAGGGTAATTTACAAGGGTCTTAGATAGTAGGGTTGGTGGATGAGGCTTCAGGCATGATCCACTCCACACTCAGAAATAAGTGGTCTTCTTATACCCCACGTGGTATGTGTTTTTCTTGTTAGTTAACTAAGTAAAATAATTGTGTGAGCACACTGATACCAGTATCATGGATGGAGGACTTAAGTATTTTTGTTCTAAAGATTTAAGTTTGTTTGCATCCAGGAACGAGTTTTGATACCTGGAAGAAGGCAATCAGTAGTTATAGGCTTGAGATAGTACCACCCAAGATGGCACCATTTTGGTTCATACCCAACTGTGTTTATGAGAATGATTAGCTGAGCACAGGACTCTGAGGGTTTGGTACCTATCCAGAATGGTTAAGTATTAAAGAAAAAAAGTAGTAGAATGGGAAACAATCAGGTAGGGCTACTAGAGGGATTTTCTTGACCACTGGAGTTATCCTGGATATATTGCGCCCTTGGATGAACAAGAAGAATGAGCAAAACAAGCCTAATGGGAAACACTTTTGATCAAGTGGGTTTTCTGATTTATGGTCCCAGAATTAAAACTGAGCACAGAGATCTGCTCTAGCAGTCTCCTATCTTGTATACCATCAAGAATGCTATTTCACTGTTTTCTGCTGTGGGAATCATGTCTTGAAAATTTTTATCTATTAAACACAGTGCATTTAAGTAATTTATGAAGTAATTTGTTTTTTCATTCTTATTCATCTAAGATATAGCCATCTGCCAAAGAGAATTTCTTGTCTTTATGAGAAAAAACTGACTTCTTCATAAATACTTTCTCTTCTCTCTCCCTATAGCATTCACTCTGCTTCTTCTTGAGCTTGCCTCCTTTTAATTGATCCCTGTTCAGACTCTATTTACAAGCACATTGCACAAGTGACAGACATTGCATTCCTCTCTATCCTATTTGTCTGCCACTGGCAATTGGTGTGTCTTCTGTATCTACAGTATAGTCACTCAGCTGTGTTACTGTACCCAGGAGAGTTGAGTTGTGTGTAGTGGCCAGGGGCTGCTTCGTGCTTGCTTCTCAGTGAAGGCAATGTGTTCCACCTGCGCTGAATAATTATTGAGACTGTCTTAAGATGGCAATTTTGATGTTGTGTTTCTGAGAAACACATTGTGTATGTATTGGGAGGCCTATGTGTCTTCTTTAATGTACATAATTTTATTGGAAGACATATATTTTGTACATATAAGTTGTAAATTTCATCTGTAGCTTTCAAATGGAACTACACAAATTATGTGGGCTTCGAATGAAAATGGGCCCTGAGTTATTTATGTCTCTTAGATAATATTTGTCCACTAAAAAGAAAAAAACAATCTTGTAAGAAAAAAAAGCTCTGTGGTCATTGCTTTCACTAGCTTCTGCTAAGTGGGGTAAATGTTTTTTATGAACAGCCTTCATTTTATCTCATCTCTGAATTCTGACTGGGCTGTGGAGAATTTGAGAGGGTGGGGCCTCGAATTATATGTCTGATGACCCTGAAATGGAATCTAGTCTCTAATGCTGTTTTACGCCACTTCCATCACCATGCAATTCTTCTTATTCATGGTAATAATGATAATACACATCAGAGTGATTCGGTATGTCCCTGAGGTTCATGTGGCTAGGGAAAGGAAGAGCTGACAGCAAAACCAAGGTCTGACTGATTTCAAAGTCCATAATACTGCTATTCCTCCTTTATACCTGTTTTTCTTTAAAGAAAATTTATTAGGGATATATTCCTCCTCTTCCCCCACCCCTACTTCTTCTTCTTTTTTTTTTTTTTTTTTCATGTGGGAAGAAAATATACAACATATGAGAGGAAACGTGCTTTGTTAATTTAGAAGACAATCTGAAAGGTATTTTTTTAGTGAAAGTCTATTCTGTGATATGAATATCATTTAGTTAAAAATGAGTTTGTGATATTATGATGATACCATTATCAGATATGTGTAAATTGAGTGATAATTATGACATAATGAGCTGCTTACTTTTTAAAAAAGCTCAGTCATGTGTTTTGTTTCTAACTTTTAAATCATTTCATTATTTCTTTTGTAGGCATTGCTGCACGCATTCTAGGGTATTGAAGTGCATCTCAGTCTGTGTGCATTTCACACCACACCCACCACCAGAGTGCTGGTGCTTTTCCTTTTTGCCTCCTTCCTAACATCCCCTACTCATAGCTACAGTCTTGCCTCCTCTGAATTTTGCTGAGATTTGTCAGTTTGCTTATTTTGTTTCTTAATATTCCACTTATGAGTGACACCATTTTGAACTTCCCTTTTGCTTTCTGGTGTAGTTTACTGAGAATGATGCCCTCTAGCTCTACCCAGGTAGTTACAAAGTGGACAATTTTGTCTTTTTACCATATTTTTCTACTCTCTCCTAATTTCTTTTCTCAAACTGCCCTTACAGAGCACTGAAGAGCCTGGACACCAACTTCTTTGCCCATTTACTGGGGACAATAGTGCTCCAGCTCACAGCTGACAGTCTCATCTCTATGGCGTCCCTTAGGTCTTTGGCTGCAGCTAACAGTGGCTTGTATGTCACCAATTAGGGTCCTGCTGTAAGTGGGACCCTCTCTGGAACCATTATCTGCTGCTTGAATTTGGTTGTTTAGTCTCATCCACTGTTATCTGAACACTGGACATAAATTGCTTAGTTTTTCTCATTAGTACCATCTTCTACAATTAAACTTATTCCTTTGGCCTCATTTTGCCTTGTGAACATATGTTGAATACTATTCATTATTACCTGGATGCTGCGTTGGTATCTGTGTGGTCATGCATTTTTACTTCCTTAGGTCTTCTTAATGTCCCAGTAGGATAGCATGGAAATTGTAAGTTTATATTCATACTTTATAAGAAGCGACAACTGTTTTCCAAAGTGCCAGCAACATTCCACATTCTCACCAGTAGTGTAAGAGAAACCCCGTTGGTCCAGGTTCTCACCAACATTTAGTGTCGTCAGCATTTTTCATGTTAATCGTTCCGTGAGGTGGGCAGTACAATCTTATAGGAGTTTTGATTTGTGTTTCCCTAATAAGTCGTGATGGGAGTATCTTTTCATGACTCTATTACCCCATTTGTATATCCTCTTGTGTGAAGAGTTTGAATCATTTGGATATTGTTTTCTTGAGTTTTATTGACTTCTAAGATTTCACTCAATATTTTGGATACAAGATATCTTCGTCAGAAAAATACATATGTCAAATGTTTTCTAGCATGTAATTTCTCTTTTTGTCTTTTTAACTATCATTTAAAGAGAAAATGTTTTTAATATGTTTAAGTTTGAAAATGTAGTCTTATTTTAACTTAATAATTTTTAGTGAAGTTGCATTAAAGCATTATATAAGATTATGGTTTGCATCCTCATAAATCAGCATCTGTGTTTACGGCATTAATTTCACCCTCACTATCCAATTCTCTCCTTCACCATATAATTGACTCCCAAATTTTTAATTTTGATGCTGTTTATTTTGTCATTTTCCCATGCTTTTGTATCTTTTTAAAGAATATTTTGTCTAACCCAACATCATAAAGATTTTCTTTGATGTTGTGTGCCAAGAAATTAAGAAGTTTTATATAGACTGTTTTAGGTCTGTACTTTAATTTGAATTAATCTATTTAGTCATCATTGATTTTTCCATACAAATACCTAAATATTTCAGCAACATTTATTAAAAAGGCTAAATGTTTGCCCACTGAATTATCTTCATACCATAGTCAAAAATCAATTGATCATATATGCATAGGTCTGTATCTTGACTCTGTTTTAATTATCTCAATGTCTCTGTTTTATACTATCAGTAAATTTATAATACATTTTCAAATTAGTAGCTGTAACTCAAATTCTTTTGGCTGCTTTCAGTTTTTGACTTTTTATATAAACTTTTGAATCAGCTTGTAAATTTCTTCAGCAGAGTCTATGGATATTTTGATTGGAACTATTTTGAATTTAAAATGGGAAGAATGGAAAGTGACTTAGCAATATAAGAATCTTTGAATCTATGAACAACATATTTCTCTCCACTTGTTTGAATGATTTGGGACTTTAATTTTCCCAACAATGTTCTCTGTTTTAAGTTTTCAGTGTAAAAGTTTATGTGCTTTTCATTAAATACATTCTTAAGCATTGTACCTCTTTCCTGTTCTAGTTATAAATTAATTTTTATTCTGTTTTCAGATGTTATATCATCTTTTATTCCTAGTAAAAACAATCTTTCTTGGTCAAAATTTGTTTTCCTTTTATATACTGTTAGTCTGAATTTGCTAAAATTGTGTAGAAACTTTGCATACATTCTGACAGATATATGTAGTTATATGAGGTTTTCTTATATTTGTCCAGTTTTTCTCTGAGGGTAATATTGGTTGATAAAATGAGTTGGGAAGTAATGCCCCGATTTTATGAAAGAATTTGTATAGGATTGGTATAATTTCATTTTTTTTGTCTTGTAGAATATTTTTCCATGAAACACTCAAAGTTTAGGTCAGTGGGAAATAATTTTAATCAAAGAATAGTATATTTTCTTCCCACATATTTTGCTTTGTGCTAGGCAATGGCAATCACATCCATTTCACTACAATATTACATAAAATTTATGAAGAAATACTAAAAATGACCCAAACAAGAAATGCAAAATGAGAATGAAATAAGTTGGCTTTCAGAAATCTGTACTCCAGTGTTCATAGCACATAAGAGAATCAAAACAAACAAATAATATTGATTCCCCCAGATCGCAAGTTTCCAAAGAATTGAAGAAGGGGAAGAAATGGAATCAAAATAGTGGTATGAAAGGGAGATGTTAGCAGCACTGCTTCATTAACTCGTCTCTTCTGAATGAAATCCCCTCTCTTGTATGCAGTAAACTCTGAAGAATGCTAAACTTTAGGACATTCCTTGAAGTGAAAATAGACAGCATTCAAAGTAGATCTTTTGTGTAATTTTAGTAAGAGCCTCGTGCAATGAACCACTGATGTGAACAGAAGCCTTCTGCGGCATTAAAAGCTGTCACAGTAGCTCTCCATCTCTTTCATGAATGCTCCATAGATACCATCCTTAGTTTGTACAGAGGCCAGAACAGATGACCAGATTTGGGGCTGCTTTGGCCAGAGGAACAGCAGAATCACGCTGTTTCTTTAGGAAGCAGCAGTAACCCTTTATTCTTCCACTGGACGGTGAGTGTGGTGGGCATGAATGGAGTCATCTCTGCCTTGGAATGGCCCGATGACTGGTGTGGCTTTCTTTTCAATGTGGCTGTGCTTGTATCATCCTGTTTGAGATGCTGAATCAAGTTGGGTGGAGCACTCAAAACCCCAGGGTTTGGCGAGAGAGAGCTGGTGGGGGTCCTTGAGGAAGAGGCCCAGGAGGAAAACCTGGAAGCAGACTTGGGTGGAGGCTCAGGGGATCGGCCTGGAAGTAAAAGCTGAGGTAAAGGCCCTCAGAATCTTGGCATTCCAGGTGATCTCTGGATTGGAGGAGCTTCTGGAGGCGAACCAGGAGGAAGGCCAGTAGGTGGTCCAGGTGGCCATAAAGGTGGAACAGGTAGGGTTTCAAGAGGAGGTGGTCCAGTCATGGCAGGTGGTTACATCTGAGGAGGAGCAGCCTGTGGAGAAGCCTGTTGTTGTGAAGAAGTAGATGTGCCATCAGGAGGAGACTCCTCTTTATGTGGCTTTTGTGATTGCTTTTCTGCTTCAGAATCATCTTCACGATCATCCCTTGGAAACTCAACTTGTCATCCCTCCTCAGGGATTTCCTGACCTGCCATTCAAAGCATCACATCTTGAAGAGGAGTCAGCTCCTTCATGCTTTTCTTTTTCTTCCTGGTTTTCCAGGCATATCTGCAAACCATACACTCAGACCCAACTTCTTTTCTTCAGTGTTGTCTTCGCATTATCATCTCAGTGCACAAAGTCATCCCTTTCACTTTCACCATCAGGTCTGCCAGTGTCACTGTCATCAGTACTGTTATTATCTTGATCCAAGTTGTCGGATCGTCATCATCTTCCCTGGTGCTGGAAATATCATTGTCGTGGCCCCGCTGAGCACATTCAGAACTAAAAAACATATCTTCATCTCATCTATGAGGAGGAAGATCTAGGGCAAAGCCCACTTTATGATCATGTATCTGTAAGACTTGACTGGGAGAGGACCAGGAGGTTTTCTGCCAGGAGGCAAACATGGAATACTGTGTCCAAAAAGAGGAAATATAGAAACTGACCAAGTTGGAGGTCCATAGACTGAGGTCTTCTTAAGGATAGAGGGTGACTGAGTACCAGTGAATGGAATATCCTGATCAAATGGAAGGAGTAGGTGGCAAAAGAATGCTCTCTATTTCTGCTTGCTGAGCGTTCTTGAGAGCATCAACATATGGGCTATGTTGTACCATCTTCTGTTCCTGTTCCACTTTTAGCTTACTCAATTCTTTGTAAATATCTGGATTCTCTTTTTCAGAGAGTCGTAGAATAAGTTCAAAGGCCTCACACAACTTTTTATGCTTGTCTTTCAGCACCTTCTTATTTAACTGTGGTTTTGCACTGGGTTAAACTCCCTTTCATCCAGTTTCTCCATGACCCAGATAATCTATTGGAGATACTTGATCTTCAGAACTACAGTTTGTACCATGATGCTTTGTTTTTTATTCTTCTTTAATTTTCTCTTCCAAGCTTTTTTCTGAGCTTCGTCTGTAGGGTTTGTAAATTTTCTACTCGTGAGAGATGATGCAGATCTCCATCCCATGTTGACAATGTGTATGGTTTATTTGTTCATAAAAACAAACAAGCTTCTGTTTGGTTTCAGGGACTAGGAAAAGTAGGGAGAAGGTGATTGTCAGCCTCTTTGATTTGGTGGAGGCCTTCACCTCTGCCTCTCAGCCAGAAACCCAGCCACTGCCATCTTGAAACCTAATGTCCACTCTACCGTCATTACCTCATTTTTCTTTTTAAGGATTTGCTTGAAAGCAAGCAGACAGGCAGGCAAGAAGAGAGAGGAGAAAGAAGCATTTTATTTTATTTTTATTTGGTTGTTCATATTGGTTATTCCCCCAGAACTCAGGATGCAAACCTGGGTCCCTGGAATGTCATAGACCACGTTCCTTCAAAGGTGACTGACCTAACTGCTAGTCTAGCAAAATATGTCCATGGATTGTATAATTTCTTATGTGTTTGATAGACTTCCACCAGTGAGTACATATTGGCCTGGAGTTCTTCTGGTAGAAATTTTTTAATTATAAATTCCTTTTCTTTTGTATGTAAGATTATTCTTTCAGGATTTAACTAAATGTTATTTTACTCATCTCTAGCACCTGAAGTTCTGAGAGGAAGTTGACTTTTAATCAAGTAATGAGTTGATTCTTGACTTACTGCTTTCAATATTTGCTTCTTATTGCCTTATGACTAAAATATGCATCTCCTATCTTACTTACTGTTTGCTAAGCATTTTGAATCTCTAAATGTATGTCTCTCATCAATGTTGGGATATTTGACCATTATTTCTATAATTTCTTTTTCTTTTTGCCCCAATTGTTGCCTTCTTTCATTTTGGGATGCCAATTACACATGCGTTATACTAGTTTACATTACTTATTAGATTCTTGAAGCTCTGCAATTTCTTTTAGTTGTTTTCTTTGTCATAACATTGGATACATTTTATTGGTATTACTTCAAGTTCATTTACTTTTTATGTGAATCATTCCTTTTAAAAAACTCCAGGATTTAAAAAATTTGAGATGTTGCATTTTTCAGTTATAGACTTTTTATTTAGTCATTTTGTATTATTTTGATTTATCTACTATCATTTCCTATCATTTTACTCATCACCAATATGTTTTCTTTCACTTCATTGAGAAGAGTTGTAATAGTTGTTCTAAATTTCATTTTTGCTAATTAATACATTTGGATTATACTGAAATTGAGTACAGGTGAATTTTCTATTGAGAATGTATTTTGTTTTTCTGTTTCTTCACTTTTCAGATACATTTTATATTATACAAAATGTAAAAACAAATATTCAGTTCTGTGGATTCTGGATTCTTTTATTTTTCTTCAATGAGTACTTGTTTCTGTTTTAAGGGCAATTGACTTAGTTGGACTTGAATTGCAAACTTTGTTTATGGTTAATGACTCTCATCTCAGTTCAGATTCTTGGTATTTAACTGAGTTACTCTGATTCTTTTTTACATATGATTGATTCAGGAGTTAGCCATAATTATGGGAAGATGGAATATTGGCTTTTCATCCTTTGTATTTTGCTTTTCTCTGCAGTGACTACTGTTGACCCAAATACAATAGTTTCCTGGAATGGAAAACTATAATTTCCCCTCAGCACCCTCACTTCCCCATGCACCATGCCAGTCATGCTTGATCTTAAGCTAAAAGTTGTGAAAATAGCAAATAATCCCATAAAATTCTCCTCTGGGCATAAACTTTCTGATGGAGTATACTTGTTTTGCACACTCCCCAGTGTCTTCAGGTTGCTATGTGCTTTGAATCATATTCACCATCTAAGTTATTGTCTACATGTGGGCTGAGCTGGTTGAATCTTACTCAGCCATTATCCTCCATGAATATAATTTTTCATATCAGGTTTATGCTTGACAAAGCTATTTTCAATTCCTGATAATAACCTTTTAATGATGATCTTTTCAAATTTTTGATAGTTAACATTGGCAAGAAAATTTATTCACCCTTGTAGGTGATAAAAAATTTAAAACCACTTTTATAACTATTCAGAATTTGCAATAGCTAAAAGTGTATTTAATGGAGCTAACAGCTTCTCCTTTTTTTTGCACTGACAAATGTAATGTTGAAATTTCTTGTGATAATGCAAATGGGTTTCAAATCCAACAGAATGTTTTCATATCAAGTATTTCAAAATAATGATGATGCTCTAATTAGTAGAAAACACTTGCATTGTTAGAGTGTCACCCTGCAGCTAGCCTGGATGCCATTAAAAGGGCAGATTAGCTGCAAAAGCGTCTGATATGTATGAAGGCAGAGATTCGGGACCTCCTGGAGCTCGCGTGCCAGGAACACCTGCTGATACCACAGCCTCTTCACTCTCAATCCCTGTTCCTTCACCTGTGCACCTGCTACTAAGGTGTTTGGAATACAAACTACAGTAGCAAGTCTAGGAACCCCTTTTTAATGGTAATTTGGTTCTTGCATAGGTGTCTGCAATGTAGGTGTTGAAGATACAGAGAAACCCCTCAGCAATTCTTAGAGATCTGCAGGTAGCAGCCGGTGGTATGAGTTACTTATCATGCTCAACGCTTGTCAGACCTACCTCTGCTCAGTTCACCTTTTAGGAACTCCAGATGAAGGTGTTCGTGCTCTCCTACGTGGGTCTCTGGTGACTACAAACCCTACCTGGAGGCTAAGAAGACTAAGAATTTTATAGAATTCCAGGCAAGGGAGCCATATGTTTATTTTTGTTATGGACATTTACTTTAATCACTCAACTTATCACAGGGATAGCAAGTTTAGTTATAGAATCCCATGCAGGAAAACTCACAAAACATTTGAAAAATAAAGATTCAGGGAAGGACAGAAATAGAGAACACTCTGGATCACTGTGCCACTTACCCCTTATTCCCTCAGTTTATTTGTTTCTCACCATTTACTCATATAATTAAATCAATTTATATCTGTTGAGTTCTTGGCATAGACTGACCAATGTTCTAGATGTTGGCATTAGCTAGATCTGTGAACCAAAAAGATAAAATTCCTGGTGGAGCTTATATTTTAACAGGAGAGAAGGACTACAAGCGGAAAGCATCAGAAATAATGACATGGCAGCATACCAGAAGGTGAGATGGGAACATGTGGAGAGAGAGAGAGAGAGAGAGAGAGAGAGAGAGAGAGAGAGAGAGAGAGAGAGAGAGAGAGAGAGAG